>JAZGTJ010005353.1:0-19176 GCA_036877575.1 Botia almorhae | reverse complement strand
TTTTAGTACCATTGACACATCAGCACACTGTCCGTACTGTTTCTCATTTTGCAAATGAAAAACAATACAGCCCATATTAAAAAAAAGCAACATATTAGAGCTTCATGATTGGTTAAAAGCTTTTTGTGTCAGCGTGTACAAACCTCATACATGCTCACACGATAAATCTTGCGGCACTGTTCCTACAATAATTATGTAAAAACTTCTCATTCAACACAATAACCAGTGGAAATTTAGTTATTTCAGCAACAGATGCTGTGCACATGAACCCAAAATGTAAAATGACCATTACATTTTCAAAAAGGATTGTATGTAAATTTTTTTGGAAACGTGCAATATGTGGGATAATAAAGTTATTTTACAATAATAACCGCCTGACTGTTCATTCTCAGTTTATTGAATGTATGAGAATAAGATATGGGTGCACAGAGATCCTGTTTTTATTCCCTGTGTGTGTTATGAAGCGCTAATGACAGTCTGTAGTGCGCCTGGTTTCTTCTTGCTGTTGCAGGAACAGGGCCGACGGTCACCATGTTGTTAGTGGCTGCAGAACCACAGTGTTCTCATCACCCCCTCTGGAGACAGCTAAAGAAAACACATGCTCTAAATGGCACCTTGCTCTTATAGCACCCAGTGGAGTCTTTCAGATAAGAGGCAATTTGTGTACTTGGTAAGTACCTCTCAGCTCTCAGTTTCTCAGAGCAGTTTCTTTTCTACTTTTGCAAACTATTTTTTTGTTTTCTGTTTTGTTTTAACTGTTTCTTTCATTAAAGAATTCATCTAGTGGTGTACAGAATTTAAAAAAATAACATTGGTAATTGCTTTTCCATCGATTATGTGATAGGTATTAACAACATTACACATGGCCCTGAGATAGTATTGATCAATGACGTTTTCTCTTGTGCTGCCACCTGCTGGACGCTGCATATACCTGTACATACAAGTAAGTGCACAACATGTGCACAAGTGAAACACTGTTTTTATAAGGCACATTTCTTTTTATGCAGTTTCCTTATGAATTTCCATGTCACATGTTTGATATATCATATTTGTCAGAATCCAATTGAATGTAATGCTTAAATGGCAAACAACTTAAATGAGTAAACAAATACACTAATATAAAAAAGACAAAACATCATAGCTCTAGAAAGTTCCAGGATCATAAGATTGGAATCCAAGATTAAAGCACTGAACTGCTGTGAGCAGTCCCTCATTCAGTCTTACTGAGTCTATTTTACGCTTTTCTTTCCATCTGGCTTAATCTGGGTTTATTTTCCTATTTCTGAATGCCATTGAAGTTTTAAGTGTAACTATATATAAAAAATTATTTGAATGTTACAATTCAGCACTGTGTGTCACAGTGATCACATTTGCATGTGTCCAGTGCTTTGTAGTTCCCTTAAAACACAGGTGATATTTGTCACAAGCAGGTCCAAATCACCCAAAAATATTGTGTTCCTTATTAAAAGTCTTAAACTTCAAGCTGCTATGTGAAACTGAATCAGAATGCCCCAATTTCTGTGCCCCAGCCATGTGCCGACTTACTAGATGTACACAGACCCCTGCGAGCTGGTGCTGGAGACCCCAATGGTGCAAAGGGTCTGAAGGAAACCTGGGAAGGGGCAGTGGAAGGGGAGGAGTTGGAGGCAGATGAGTGTGGGGCGACAGCCTGAAGAGGTGATGGGATTGTGGCTCCATCTGGTGAGTGCTGTTGAAGTCTATGAGGATGGCTAGGCATAGATGGCACTTGACGCACCTGGGTCAGCGCTGGACTCAATATTGCCCCCTGAGTGCTCAGAGGTCCCACTCGCAGGGTTGATGAAGGGTAGCCCAGCAGGGCAGCGGTGGCATGGGGTGGAAGATCTCTACGAGAGGCTGGGGGAAAGGGGGGAGAGGAACCTGGAGGGGAACTGGCAGACAGCTGAGGAAAGGAGGACCAAGGCCAGGGGGGGATTGGCAAAGCGGCCGGGCTCTGGAGGAGAGGGTCCAACTCACTGGCGCAGTGGCTAAGGTGGGACACGAGGCGTGCACCTATGGGGTCTGAGGTTTCAACTCCCTCCAGAGAACTGAGGTATCTTACCACCTCTCCCACACACTCCCGGAAACCCAAAGTCCTGTAATCCACCGCCAGAGCTCGAGCATCAAAGTAGCCTGGGAGAAAAAACAATCAGACTTTTACTGTACATTTTTGACTGCTTATAATGATAAATACATACAATAGTATGTATACGTTTTAGTACCTGTAGTAAAGACTGGTAAGCATCACCAAATATGGAATGCAAGGTGGTTATTGCGATCACTACTTAGGCTACTTTAAATCACTGTTATTATGGGTTAAAAAGTGCAATCTATATTTAAATATAATTATATTCTACATGCTGTATTTATTTATTTATATTTGCTACAATTTCTACAGTCCAATTTTGTATCATCCCTGTATTGAATACTGTAATGTGAGAATTTGATAGGATTTTCTTTTTCTCAATTTCTTACCCTTGCTGCCCATAGCATGCAACAGTTTCAGGTGATCCACCGTCATCTGAAGAATCTCAGCCTTTTCCAGTTTTGATGAGCCCTGGCCAGGAAGTGGGAAAGTACAGATTATAATGTTTTGGCCTGACTGAATTCACTGTCAGCTGGTTGAAGAACACAAAGTCTCATCACCTTACCTGTTTCTCGAAGGCACTGGGTACGAGTCTCCTCAGCTCTGACAGACTGTGGTTGATTCTGTCCCTACGTCTCTTCTCAATTATCTGTGGAATCCAGTGGAATAAATTCAAAGACAGAACAAGATTTGAAATGGAAAGCATTTGCTAACTAGATTATTTTTGTGGTTGAGGCCTAGTTGCAGCATTCCTAAAATCGGATTTTGGAAAAAATCGACTGGAATAGGAAAACACAAATTAAAGTCAGAGAAATGAATTTCTCTACAGAGGGTATTGCTTAGAGTTTTGAGAATAAAAAAAATTGCAGAGATTCTCAGAAAAATTACTCAAATCCTTTACCGAAATTACATATGAATGATATTCTATGTCTGTTCTTGAACAAGCAGCAGGGAAACTATGAAAGGGGGAAAAAAGAGACAGATTGACGTAAACTCACCCCTCTTCTCTTCTTGCGAGCCAGGATCTGTGAGGTACTGCCTGGAGACATGGACCCAGTGACAGGGCTGAGAAAGTGAACCAGCAAGCGGGGAAGGGTACAGATTAAAGCTTTGATGTCAATGCATATTGTTGTCATTACTGTACTTAATACAACGCAGAAACGCAGTTGCACATCATCAAACCCAATCTAATTTGTCTTGGGGAACAGCGAGACATGGGAGCTCCGGGGTAAACAGAAAACAACATTATTTTAGTTTAACGCGTTTTTGGACATTATTGTCAGATGGCAGATATGTTATGTTTTTTATATTTTCCTCTGCGTTTTCTTTTAAGCTCAAAAAGCATGATGATTATATATCCGCAGGGCATGTTCAAATAGTGGGTTTTGCGTGCACTTTGAAAACATCAATAGATTAGTATTATACTTCAATGTGGATCTGGTTTGCATGGGCACTTTCTATTCACCCTGCCAATGGATTGACAGTGTTTGTTTTGCTTTCAGTTTGACTTATACCCTTAACTATTATTTTTATCGTATTATTTTCTTTCCTTTTAACATTGAGAAACTTAATTTGCAAACATTTGTTTTGTTTAAAGGAAAAAACCAAGTCCAAAAAGAAAAGTAGTTTTTTGGATAAACTCTCTCATCATAAAGATACTCTGATGTTGTCTAGAACTTTCCGTCCTGGTAATGAGTTTGACAAATTGGACTTATCAAAGCCGATAAACTGGGAAATGATTGGTCATCATCAGGGCGCAATTCAAAGAGACCAATTGGTGGTTGCATGAGACTCCGGTCTGCTCTTGATTTGTATCACAGCTTTACTGAAAAATCTAAAAGACTCAATATGACTGAGTAAAAAATGGAAAACAGACTATGCAAAGAGGGCCACCTTCAGCCCTGCCTAGCAGTGGCTCTACAGTTATGTTTGGTGTTGGCAACAGGTGTCCAGTCTTATAAACACCTGTGTCACTTCATTTCCACCCACAGGAAGAGTGTTTAAATGACAGTGCTCAGGTGTACTGTTACATACAAAGTAATGACAGGTGTGCTGAAATACAGCTTTCCATCTTAAGGGGGATAACAACAGAAATATTAACAATTTTGCTGCTGTACCTCTTGAATTTTTGCTTTTGATAAAACTAACCTCTGCTAAAATAAACCTGGTTGAATACTGACATCTTATAAAAAAAATTATTAAATTAAAAATTATTTTTAATTATTCATTTCTATAATTTAAATACTTTTTTGATTTTTGAATATTTGACGTGAAATGGTATGTGCATCATAATCCCAGAATGCATCTTATTAAGAAGGTCTCATCTAGTTTCTTGGATGTCTACATTTGTACTGAGCAAAAGCGCACAGCTTGTAAATTTATAAAACTGAACGCATACTACATTCTCACTCATCATTAATGTTTTTTTAATGCAAGATGGCACATATCATGATTATTACTGTTTGAGTTCCACTGTTGCAATGCTAGCTCAGTCCTTCACTCTGAAATCATGTTATGCACGTACATCAAGTGACCGTCATATCAAACGTCATATCAAAAAAAATATCATATCATTAATTATAGCACAAATAATTCTTAGCTTTTGCATAAAGTCCTTACCAGTAACTGTCCTCCTGTCCAACATCGATCAGTTCGTCTGTGTCCGAGTCTGGGGAACTGTAATCATGAGGTCTCTTCATCTCCACCAGGTCCTTCACAAGCGACTAATAAAGCAACAGAGCGATGGCGAAGTGTGATCCAGTTGAGAAGATCTCAGATGATGGGTTCCTTTTCTAACTTCAAATGCAACTGTAAGGAAACCAGCCACCTTCTAATCCAAGCACACCCTCCCTTTTTCTTTTCTCCTCCACCTTCTTCTCAATCCCTTTATTTTCCTTCTCTACTTTTCCCACTGTCCTCTCGACCACAATAAAAGTATACAACAAGCGAGAATTTATTGGAACTCTCTTGCTAACTTAGTCTGGTCCTTGTTTCTACTCATATGTGTACCAGAGTTGACATTGCTAGGCCCCCTGGACTTCTAGGAGTGATACAGTCTTTTGATACCTTGACAATGGCAGAACACTTGCCTTCTCTTACTATTTTCTCCTACTCTTTACTCTGTCTATCTGTTAAAGCTAGTCAGATTGGCTCCCAATGTACTCTTCCTACAGCAACACAAGCCACTGCCCTGAACTTGGGCACTTTGGCAAAGTTGCCAGTTTTGACTCCCTCTTCCATACCCTCCCCCTCCCTTCCCTTACCCCTCCCTCCATTCCTCCCACCCCCTAATCAACCCTCCCATCCCATCTCTCCTTCTCCTCTCTCTGTCATTTCTCTCCTTTCAATTAGTTTCTTTTCTCCACTGTCTCATCTTGCTCTGTCTTTACCCTGCCTCCTCTTCTTTCTGTTTCTCCTTTTATATGTCTCTTCTTTTAATTAGTTTCTCCTCCTCTCTTCCAGAACAATAGGAAGACTGCTGTGGGAACACCGCCTTGAATTTGGACCCACATGCACACATATGGTCTGTAAACAGGAGATTGTGTCTGTAGGAGTGCTTAGAGCCTCCCATTATCTGCACAGCACACAGGTAGTTGGTGTCTGGTTGTAATTGATCATTATATCAGGTCTGCAGATTGTAAATCAACATTTCACAGAGTGCATATATGTTTTTCAAGCTATACGTTTTTATCAAACCCATGACCTTAGTGTACTTTTTGGTGTTTTGGCAAGCGGTACTTTTTGGTGTTGTTGGCTTTGATTCTGTTGTGCATAAGCAAAAATTAAATAATATATACAGTGGTCCCTAAGAAGGTTTTACGCTCCTAGTGCACACTTAAAAATGCATATCTAATAATCCATACTCAATAATGCATAAATGCAAATTAATGCAATCCAAGTGGTATTTAAAAAAAATCTGAAGTATATATTTTTTAATGTAAAACGTTGTACGAAAAAGAACTTTGTTAGGTTTAAATGGTTCAACTTTCTGGTAGCCAAACTTAGTGGAACATGTCCATATTTAATGTGATGAACTACACCTGTGGCTAGTGTGCTAGGACACCTGTGAGAACTTCAGGAGAACTGACTTTTTTCTACTAAAAATAACATTGGGGCCAGTTAAATTAAAAATAATTGCAAAAATGACTAAGAAATGTGACTAGCTATACGAAAAGAGCTATCATTATTTACTGGTAAATGAAAATAGGTTTGATAAATTATTATCTAATGCAATGAAATCCAGAATATATATATATATATAGAGAGAGAGAGAGAGAGAGAGAGATTAGGGAGCGAGGGAGAGTTTTTTGTAATAATTAAAAAATGACGTCTTAAAATTTTAGGTTAGAGAATTTTTCCTACCTCAGTGTAATTTGGACAGACAACTGTAAGTAGGTTGATTTCCCACAAATGTAAAAATTATGGTTCAGTGGTTCTATTAAAACATGTTCTGTTTGTTTGACCATCCTGACCAGTCTGACACAGCGACCTTGCCTCAACCAATCATGCGCGTTTGGGGGGTGTTTGAATAAAGTCCTTATTTTTGCAATTCATTAGGTAATGCTAGTGGCACAAACATTACACACTTCACCTTTTAGGAATCAACCATTAAAAACATTTTGGTCCGCCACTAATCAGCTGTAACCACCATAGACAATAAGTTGGACACATAGCATTGTCTATGGTCAGAAAGACAAAACAGCTGTGATTGTGACCCTTAACTGACACCCTCTGTCTGTCTGGAGAGAGATGAAGAAAGGTCAAGAGTGGAATTAGACACTGAGTGTCTGAACAGAGGATCTCCTCAAAGATAGCATAACTGTTTCTGGCCCTGTAATGCCAAACACACTGCAGTTTTAAAGCAACCATTTCAGTTTACACTGTAAAGTGCTGAACACGTACATACCTATCACATATACAAAAAGCCAGAGGTGTTTCCTGCACCCTCTACCGTGG
This sequence comes from Botia almorhae, assembly GCA_036877575.1. Taxonomy (NCBI): domain Eukaryota; kingdom Metazoa; phylum Chordata; class Actinopteri; order Cypriniformes; family Botiidae; genus Botia; species Botia almorhae. Next base: position 12,116 of record JAZGTJ010005353.1, on the reverse strand, counting down.
GAAGCTCTAAGGTGTTGCCATGGTAACTTGAATTACAAGTTCCTGGCAGGACTTTGCTGTCAGGAGTGGTGCCTTACTGACCCTGGATTACCTAATACCCCAAACGCACCTCCGTCTTCCACTTGCAGCTCTGGTTCCATGGCGGCCATATGTAGTTACATAGTTTCCTAGTTTCCTAGTGTTGATGCTGTTATATCTACAGAAAGTATAGTGTATAGTATATGTATATATATATATATATATATATATATATACACAAAGTATAGTGGACCCAAAAAGATTTTGTATGTAAAAATCACAATTAAAAATGAACAAAAGTCATATATTAACAAAGTATTATCAAAAGTATATCAAGTATTATTAAACAAAATCAACATTAGTATTTCACTAAATAAGTTTTAAATATGTTTTAAATGATTGAACAATAAATGCACTGTTTACATAAGATATAATTAATTCAGACATATTCTGTTTGTCTAGCATTAGTGGAATATATTCAATTTGATGAACTGCACCTGTGTAAACTTGAGGGAAACCGACTGCAAAGCCACTTAAAATTACCAGTTGGTTACAGTTGCAAATATGGCTAAGAAAAGTGAAGGTAATGCTGGGAAAAGATCTAGCATCATTTGTTTGCAGATGCCACTTGGTTTTATATTTTAATCATTATGCATTGCTATTCATTCATTTGTAGGTATTGCTTAAGTGTCAAAGTTCTATTGCATGCATACAGTATGTGTGTGACTCTTCATGAGTTTTCCCTGTATGGCTTTAATCAGTTTAAAGTGTCTGTGCTTGTTTAAACTTCTTCCTCCTTCATGCTGCTTTCTGAGGTACAGTAGATGGTGGCACCAATTAGCACAGCGCGGACGCGCTGCATCTGACCGTCGCGGGAGGCTTATGGTTTGGTGAGCGAGTCAAAGCGAGCGTAAGAGATCCTGTAATTCTTCCATGCTCCCCCGACTCCAGCTTCTATCATTACCAATCCCTCTTTCATTGGGGTCTGGATCTCATTTCCACGGGCTCCATCAGAAAGCAAGAAGCTTGAGAGAAAAACCTATGAAGCCGGGCCTTCACAGTGTCTCCGCTGTTATTTTTGTTGTCCACCCGCTTCAAAGCCGAGCTTTCTTCTCGTTCTCCATCCAGATTATTTTTCTTTCGCCAGCTTTTTCTGCATCCTTTGTCCCCCCCCTCCCGTTCTCCTTCTCTTCCTTTGAGTTTTTGATCTTTGTCATGGCACACTTCCTCCATTGATGACAAAATAAGAAGGAAAAATTGCAGTGGAAATTGGACGAGAGAAACAGAGGGGGGTATTAAGTAAATAAGTAAAGAAGTTGATCTGTAAAAATAGTTTGAAATGAAAAAAACAGAACGAGACCAAAGCGCTGGTATTGAGCAAAGCAGAGAAATAGTTCTTATGCTTTTGGTTGGCCACTTCAGTGCCTTTCCAGGGTCCTCCCTCTTCACCACAACAAGAGCAGCTCCACACTTGAAATTAACAAGCTCATATTTTCACAATTCTCTCATAAAGAGGAACGCATGCACACACGCACGATCACCCGCTTTCTGTTTTCCGTCACACGCACGATGCGCGACTAAAATATTCAGTGTTACTCAGTGACATACTGCAGCCAAAGCTCACACGCTCTTCCTCAAGCTGTGATCGTGTATTAATGCTTGCAGACACACACACATCCACACCCACAGCGACTTAACCAGCACCACCACATCATGCGTAGCTTTACTCTCTTTATGTGTAAATCTCAGCTGCTGGCCACAAAATCAGGCTGTGTTTTGATGGTCTTTTTCAATTGACTTGAGTGTTGGAGACAGAAGGCCTCACTGTGAGTCGTCCAATCCCGAAAGGACCATTTTATATATAAAATCCTTTTACTATTTCTGTACCTATATACATTTGATAATTATTTAAGTTAATTTAATTAAACAGTTCATTTAAAACATTTGTATTACTTTCTTCTATTACTTTTCTTGCATTTTTTCATCTTGTGCATTTCTCATAATGTTTCGGTGTAACACATTGTCTTCTTACTTTTCCAAAATAAAATTACTTCTTCTATTACTTCTTACAAAATAAAGAGACTAGACTAATGCTGACCAAAGTTATGCTACATTAAACAAATGTGCTATAATAAACATTCCTTTTCTAAAACACCCTGTATTGGATCACAATGCCTTGATTTACACCCTCATGAGCATCAGGCAGCGTCTCCTGTTATTAACAGCAGCGTGTGATTTCAGATGCTGGGTACAGAGGCCTCCTCCCTCCATCTCTACCAGTGGAAGACAGCAACGCTGTTTACCCACTCTGCCATGCCGTCTCATCCGGCTCCTAAAAGATAAATAAGAAGGGCAAAAGCCAACAAGAGGAAGCAGAAAGAGCCCTTTGTGGCCTAGAGTGAGGTCCCTTTCAAGCTCTTTTCCCACAGCGGTGAGCCCCCAATAGAGGGCCTGACTGCGGTAACTCTCGCTGGTGCCGGGGCCCAGACGGGCCGGTTAGGCCTCACTAGGCCACAAGCAGCCATTGTCTGTCGCCACAGAAACCAGCGTCTTCATGTCAGACATGTTTTTCTGTTTGTTTTCTTTTTCGTCTTTAATGTGGCCAGGGGAATGTTTCCTCGCCGCTCCCCCCAATCCATCCGCATTTCTTTCCCTTTTTCTTCTCCCTCCAAACGTCGTTCTCCTCCCTCTTCCTCGTTCCAACTCTCTTTATTCCTCCAAAAGATTGTCATTTGTAAAGATCTCGAGCGGTAGGCAGGGACTATCTTTGTCATGGTTTGTAGCATGCCTCTCATTTTTTTATCTTACTTTATGAGGTTTTGGCACAAGCTGAAAAAAAGACACACTCAAAAACAACAAAACGTATTCCTGAAGAATCCTCTCGTTCCCACGCTAAGCCAATTTTCTTCTTGAGATTAAACAAGCTCTAACAACAGAAGGCAACGAGAGAGAAAAAAAAGATCTGGATATGATTCTAGACTCTAAACCAAGAGAGGATGCCCCACAGACATCCAATGAGAAAAACAAATCGAAAAAAAAGAAAACTGTTTCTATTTTTAAGAACCTAAAGAATGTCACTGTGTGCCATGACTCAAAGGATTTGCAGCTCCATGGTAATCAGTTCATTCTGACTGAGATCGTCGACCACATCACACGCGGTACGCAATCCTTTATGAGCTGGGCAAGTGCTGGTGGGGGGTATAAAAGTCAGAATAATTTATTTTGCCCTTGTAGCTGATGCCACAGCATTGTTTTGCCAATGTTACTCTAAAATGTAATATTTGCATCCACTGTTTGTATGGAATGGATGTAAATGGGTGCATTTTATGTAGCTGAAATATTTACTTGGTTGCTTGTTTCGCTTTTGCAAAATGTTGTTATTTCTTCATATCTTACCACAGTTCAATTGATTCTCTGTGTGTAAGTTATGTTTATGTTTTGGATTCTGCTTCCCTGAACTGATGCTGGTATGCTCATATTCCCATCAGGCTTTTAAACTTAATTAAGCAGCTAGAGATGATTGTCCAACCTACCAAAAACACCATGCTGGTTGATCAGCCTCATCAGCTGTTTTCTACTAGTGAACAACTTGACTGCTTGTCCATCAACTAGACCAAACCAGTGCTTATCACCTTTAACCAGCCTTGACCAAAATGCTGTTCAGCAAAGATGGCAGGCATTGCTTTAAACATTACATACTTAAAAAGTAAAATTGGGGAAATAATATATATTGGGAGGCTTTTTAAAGAGGAAGAACTAAAAACATTTTACACACCGCTTCCATAGCGATCCTAAAATAAGCCTTTTCAAAGCTGACGCTAACACTCTCATTACCAAAAATGTATTGTCCTAACACTTTGTCCTGAAGAAATTTGGCACAAGAGAAATAAGCCTGCGAGTGTCAGGAAAGCCATCGCGGCATTCCAAAGAGAGTTAATTTAAGGAGAATAGGATTATACAGGGTGTTCAGGAATTGTGAATGAAAGGACTGAGGTTCAGGTTGTTAGTTTTGGCGGGTTATATTGAGCCCAGTATACTTAGCTAAAGATGTGAATAACTAGCAAAACAAAGTTTTTTAGGACAAACTAGGTATGTTGGCTTGGCAAATTCTTGCCCTAAAAGTTTAAAAGCCTTTAAATTTAAAAGTTATATAAATCCTAGGTACTTTGAATACTTTTAAAAATCTATTTAACATTAGGAAGTTGGAATCCATAGATATTTTGTGCCTTATGAACTTTTTGACTAGTTGCACGGTTGCAATTTGAAAAACATGAACATCCTGAAACAGAGAGAGAGAGAATCCCTAAAAAACAACATGATCAATCATGCTTTGATTTTTAGTAGTTTACTAAAACAGTACGGACTGTTCTGAGTTTGGTGGACATAGCTTAAAAGGATTGCAATCTAAAATGTTTAAATGTCTATGGTTTTTTTTTGGTGAGAAAACAGCCCAGGTATGAACACGCTGAAGGTCTGTGCCGAGTTTGGTAGTTTTGGGGGCATTTACACTCAGAATCTCAAATGTAAGTTTTGAAAAAGCCTAAACCAACCTTGTAGAACAAAAACTTAACTTCCTAAACCGCCATAATAATTGGAGTGAGTCTGGGTCTTAGTGTAGACCTATTGTTTTTGTTCTGGATTCCATACTTAGTTCAGGCTTAGTTTCAGTGTTTTGTGGGTGCTGAGGAGCTGTCAGTCTGTGGTCAGCCTGCATGATATTGAGGGCTGCAGGCCTTCAACCCTGTCCACCATGCTGCTATGTTTGAACTTAATTACAGCCAGTCGGTCCTGTCATTACAGCCCAGTGCAGCCGAGCGACGGCCGTCCTGTAGGTAATGGCGGCACAATTCTAAACAACAGCGTGCAGTCACACGCTCGCTGGCTTTCTCTCTTGGCCATACGAAACACACATTGGAAAGAAAATGGATTTATCCAAACCACACAGAGACAAACAGAAACACATATGTGAGCAGGACCGTTGTCACGCACTCCACAATGCCACAAACAAAATCCCTTTCTTACAACAGACATAGACATAGATCATATGTACAACAGTCAAACATGATGATTCTGCTCCTTAACAAAGGTGATTCATTGTCAGAACTTCCCTCTTATCCCTCATTAAGGCAGGAAGTGACACGTGGATGTAGTTAAAGGAACGGTTTACCCAAAAAAATTTACTCATCATTGTGTCATTGAAAACTTATTTGCTTTTATTTTTTTCTGTATGTAGTAAATGAACACAAAACACCAGCTTTAAATAGTTGTCGGTGAATAATGATCTAAATTTTAGTCTGTTTTCCACACAAAGCTACTGTATGACTTGCAATACAATGACCAAGTCAGATAATATGTGCTTTTAGAAGCTTGATATTCTCTAGGAATTCTATGAACTGGTTCCACTGTAGTCTGGTTTGTAGATGAACTTATAAAGTGAGTGCTGCTACAGGTCTAGATGGCACAGCTCCGCTTGAGACTGTAGCTGGAAGCATGTGGGTATAAAGACAGCAATTATTACTCTCTTCTGCCTTTAAATAAAAGATAATAAAAAAGGCTGAGATGTTTATTTCTGGCAGCCTGAAAGAAAAGGCAAAAACGCAAAGGGAACAAGCAGTTCTCCCAATGACACAAAGAAATTAAGTGGTAATTACAGAGAGAAACAAGATTTCCCATCTGACCACAGAGGACAGCAGTGTCTTCAGACTACTACAGAGGGGCGCCGAGCTTATTAAGGCCCCCAAAAATGGGATCATATCACCAAGACCCCCCCTCCAACCCATCTAATGTCTAATGCTTCAAACCTTTTGTTGTTGACTGTGGTATACTATGACCGTTCCACCTCAAACAAACACACCCACCTACCCACCCACAATATGCACACACACACACAAGAAACAGTCGAGCTCTGTCTCAGATCTTGTGATCAATGTGAGATGAGAGTCTGCACTAGTGCCACAAAACAAATTCCTGACATTCTGGGATAATTCAAACGTTTCACGGCGCAGTTTTTGCATCCATGAGAGGCTGTGCTCTGAAATGGAAAATGCCACCATGTCATGGCAATCTCTTTCCATTGTCTCTCTCTTTAATCAGTGCTTCTCTGTGGCTCTAAATATTCCCGTGGTGTGCATCTACGCCTGGGAAAATGCAGTTCTTTGCCATCACACCGCACTGTCTTCCCGCATTGATCTGCCTTTATGATGACAGGCAAATATTCATGCCTTGGAGCCGCAGGGTTGTGCACTCCAGGACTGAATTGAGAATTAATTTTAAATTTCAATTGAATTCATGAATTTCAATGCTTGCATTTAGATGCATGAAGTACACTTAAATTGGAATGAAATTCTAAAAAATGAATGAGTGTATAACCTTTTAAACTTTCAGTATAAATCACGTCTTACACAATATAGGTAATTCATACTGAAAAATAAATTTAAAAACTAAGCTTTATCTTTGTCATTGTTAATTAGTTTGAAATGTTATTTTAATCATTTCACCAAATTTATTAATTTTCTCTTCCTGTCATATCCAATTAAGTGTCATATGGGCATGGCCTGATAGAAAAATAAAACTCTGATAATTGCAAAACAAAAACTAGGTTCTTTAACGCATTTTAAAAGAACTTTCCAGAAGCAGGGAATGAAAGTGCTCATTTATATACATTCCGTTTTAATGCAGGACCATCAGCATGTGATTCAGGGCAAGTTTACAGGAGTTGGGGACAACACTCTGGTTTGTATACAGGAATTGTAAGGATGAATAGAGTTTTATAAGGTGCTATAAATTTCATTTTCAAAAGAGGGTGCACGGCTGCATATGTCCACTCGCCTACCCTGTGGTTAAGAGGGGCCACCCTGAAGCCTTTGTGCTCTGTGGGTTTACCATGGGAAAATTCTTCAAACAAATAACTCACCCAGTGACCCATCAGTGTTAAAAATCACTTTCAAGAGCTGTGGATTGTGCTGAATGGGTGCGGTGCGGCCTGCAGGAACTGTGTGTTTGTTTTATCTTGCTCCAAATGTTAAAAACAACTATTTTCGGGCTAAAGAAAGCAAATAAACACACATTCCATTTCAGACAATGGGGGTAGGGCATATGGTCTGACAGCTCTACCACAAGCATCCAGCTGAGGCATGTTGAGATATTGACATTGTAAATAATATCAGTCCACAGTTTTAACACACTCGGAGCAGATTCTATTTCAGACCAGATCTTGTCTTCACAAAATAGTAGTTGAGCTAAAAAATAAATTACATTTTAGAAATGTGCTGTTCACTGTAACACTGTACTGTAAACTGCACTTGTTGATGCGCTGACAGCTGTTTCACGGATTTTGCGCCCTCTTCTGGTTATAGTATTGAATGCATTTTCATCATAGGGAGGGAAGGGAAAAGAGAAAGTGTGTGTTTTTATTTATTATTTATAGGAGTCATGGGAAATGTATTTTTATGAGATTTTTAAGCTTAATTTATTTTACAGTGGGAAAGACAAGAAATTTGAGGAATTTCTTGAAGACGGGAATGTGACTGGTCAATCGTGCTTTCCACTGCACCACAAATTTATGAAACCATTAAGGGTACGTGGTAAATGTGCATGTTATGCACATATGTCTATAATGTCATATACTGAGGTTTTCCTGACAAAACAGAAATTGTTATTTGGACCTTTGGAAAGCAAAATCTGAAACATCAATAAATATTACCATTTTGTCAGATAAACTTTGAATGCTTGAATGTTTCCAAAATGGAATTTGTTGAAGATGGAATTTACTAACAATAACTCAAAAGAGACCACCAGCATTCGGTACCATAAATTTAACAGACAATGAACTGGAGGGAAATCTTCCTTATTGTTATTTTCAAGCATAAGCATATCTTTGTTTATTTCTTCCAAACATAAACTCTGTAGCATTTCTAAAATGGACAAACTTTCTAGGCACTGGTGCAAAACATATAATATATACAGTGGAAAATCTCATACTTGTAACATGTGTTTTGTAACATTTGTGTGTAGCTATCAGTAAGGATAATGTTGGTTTATATAACTATTATTTAAGATATAGGAAACTTCCCATTAAGCAGATCCTTTAATAAAGATTGCAACAGCCTGTCACATTTCTCAACTGTACAAAACTCATGAGCCAGCATTTATCATACAAGTTTATTTAAGATTAAACTGTATACAAAACATGTATAAAGATTTGATTTAGTGTGGTCACTGTTTCCCCGCCATCTTTTCTTTGGTGACAACCGTAACAAATGTAGGTAACAAAGTGTCTCCAGCTGGTCTCTTCCTTGTGCATTGTTTAAATGTAGCTCCATCTAGTGGAGACAATAAAATATAATTATATATAGACGATCTAAATATACTTAGTATAGTATTGTTTTTATGTATCGTATTCAGTACCTGGAAGGGTGGCCAGTTTTCCATCAGTTCCCTTTCCTGCATTTGAGAGGTACAGTATCCACCTGTAAGAAAACGTTCATTAAAGTGTGTGAGGAACATGAAGAACAGTAATTTTCACTTATAAACAATAGCACATCACTTACCAGAGATAGTAACTCCTCTGCCATCAAGGGAAATAAAAAAGAAGGTGGAGTATATAGTTGTGTAAATCTGGGACCCAGAAATGATTTTATGCGAGCATTCAGATTCATTATCTGGGTTACTAACAGATCCTGCAAATGGTAGAAGTTTTTCTTAAAGAATGAGTAAGAAATCCTGAAATTCACATCTATGACATTTTCCATAAGTTACCTTGAACCCATAATTTAAACTTATAATTATACATTTGTGTAATTGTGTAAGACACTTTGGAAAGACATAACTACTGCAACTGACAAATGAAAACCCTTTTCTAAATGATCTCTTAGCACTTTAAAATGGATGATTTAATGTTTGATGCCGTTTCCTAAGCAATGGAATTTTTGATGTCATTTGACTCTACTCTGTATTTTTTTAACTTCAAGCTTTAAGTTTGTAAATGAGGAAAATAACTTGTCCCTTTGTTTAAAAAGAAAACGTATTATCAGATAGGAATATTATCAGATACTTAATTGTATTATTTTAACTATTATCAAAAAGGTTTCTTTGTGTGAAGAGTTGCTTTATTTAAGCAACGTATGTAACGGTTCATGACGTCGATATTATTATTATTGTAAATCATATAAGAACATTTGTGAGCTGACCCAGAGGCTTTCTCCAAAGCCGGTCATGTGACGTCATCCGGAACTACAGCATAGCAAACAGGAAGCGGTCAATTAGAAGACATTTTTAAAAGACCATCATGAACAATAACCAAACAATAAGCTGAATTTTTGTATAAACAGATCTAAGTGAACTGCTGGACTCGCATGAGAGGTAGTTCACATGTGTTAAAATACTCTATTTGCACTGCGTTTGTTACGATGTAGTGTTAAGCCAGATTGGTGTACAGATAGTTCGCTGTTGTCTGTGCTTTGCTGGCTGTGAAAAAACATGTTTGTAAAAATCACGCTATTGTTTCTTGAAAAATTTCATAAGTTATAACCAACCACCGATGTGTGGCACGGCTTCGATTAAGGTAATTTTGATACCATTGCGACAGTTTAGAGGAATATTTTGTGTTTTATGTACATGCAGTATGAAGAATGTGTATGTATGACAGACAATGTAAAGTTGTTATTCGGTCTGTAACTTATTTTTTTTAAAGAAATTGTTGTCAATATTGATGTCTAGCTGTTCTAGCTTTCTACGTATGTTTTTTTCTACCATGCCAGAGAAACGCATGGCTCTACTGTAAAAATGGAGGTTCCTTCCTACCTGTCCAGACTTTTGTCTGAGCTAAATGAGCAACGTAAGAGGGACTTCTTCTGTGACTGCAGCATCATAGTAGAAGGACGTGTTTTCAAGGCACACCGTAATATTCTCTTCGCCAGCAGTGGCTATTTTCGGGCCCTGCTGGTGCATTACTTGCAGGACAATGTCCAACGACACAGCACAGCCTCCCTGGACATCGTCACAGCTGAGGCGTTCTCCTTCATCCTGGACTTTCTGTATTCAGGTCGGCTTGACCTACGCAGCGACAACGTCATTGAAATAATGTCAGCTGCAAGCTACCTGCAGATGACTGATGTTGTGAACTTCTGTAAGGGCTACATAAAATCATCCTTGGAGATCTGTAACCGTGAAAGGGAGAGATCCAAGCTTGGAGATGGTTTAGAAAATAGAGCGACACCAGTTTCAGTTACTAGTGCTCCAGTGGCATCTGCGTCTGAAGCAGACCAAAGAAACTGTCATGTCACTGAGGTCCTCAGCCCTGATGATGCACCAACGGCTGCTGTCTCCACACCAGCAGCCACCAGCAGCAAAGACTCAGAGAGCGAAAACTCACAGGGAGGATTTCCTAACCAGACTCCTACGAATGCTCCAATAAAGAACAGTCCAGGCCCAGATCTAATCAACTCATCCACCCCGGGTCTGCTTTTAGGGTTGGTGCACCCAAAAATTGAGTATGACCCTGATGAAGAAGGTGAGTCTTCGAGTGAATCCAAAGACACTGCGCTTTATCAGGGTCCGAATAATGATAGGGAAAGACCCGGTGAAGCTAGCCCGTCTTCAGGCACTGAGCACTCTTCCATATCATTTGGTAACTGTTTAATGAAGCAGTTCCCAGATGTGCTATTTCGAGGTGGAACCAACCCTAACCGTGATGAGCACTTTTCACAGAGTTTGGGGTACTCTGGTGGATTTGGTCGTGTGGATGACATGCTTGGCCCAGGGGGTGCCTGTGGTATGGAGATTCAGAATGACTGGTATGGAGATGATCCAGGTAAGAGCTGCTTAATAATACTGCTCCAAATAATTCTGCTTTCAGTGTTGAATTTTTGTATGACTTTTGTACGTTAGCAAGGCGTAGGAGGGTTTTGTAATACATCTGTGTATTCACACAGGGAGGCTGCACAAATGTCCGTTCTGCCCATACACGGCCAAACAGAAGGGTATTTTGAAGAGGCACATCCGCTGCCACACTGGAGAGAGACCGTATCCTTGTGAGGTCTGCGGCAAGCGATTTACACGACAGGAACATCTTCGCACTCATGCAATTTCTGTAAGTTCTCAGAATCCCTAGGAAACACCTATATGATAGCTATAGATCTTTCAAGGCTGATGTTTACTTTTGAGATTAATTAAATGTTATATTTAGTTTAGTTTAGTTTTAGCCCAACAAAAGTACTTTATTTGACAACTTGTTGTTTAGTCCACTTTGTAAAGAGTGGTTAGTATAAGAGCATGAAACGTTATTGTAAATAACGTTCTTGAGATTGACTTTACTAATAAATTGTCATGTTCCTTATTAAAGTATTTCTCCTACATGTGGAACATCATTTAACACTTAAATAAATTGAAACTTAATTTTTTAAAGTATAATATGCATACGCATACGCATTCACATTCACATACATACATGCAGAGGCGAATTAATTATGCCAAATAAAAGTATGAGATGTGATTGGTTGTGATTGTGCCGTTTAAATCTACTGACCTAATATTGACGTTTCATTATGCAGCACAAGTCTTCCTTCAATGTTTTTAAATATGTTTGTTTATGATGGACAGGTCCATCGCTCCACGTGGCCCATTGTGTGTAAAGGCTGTCGGCAAGTGTTCTCAGGCATCGTGTCCCATGGAATGAAGCGTTTTGGACTTTGTGACGGCTGCACCTTTGTTACTACAACCAATGAGGATCCCTCCTCTATGAACCTTGGCATCCAATCTGAGCCTATGGAGAGGGGCACAAGAGACTCTGATTGGCCCGTGTTTGTGGTGGAAGGGGATGAAGCAGAGCCTAGTGCTAATACTGCGGTACAGGAACATAAGCAAGATGTTGCCAGACCACCTGCAGACAATGGCACTCTCTAAACCAAACTTTAGCCATTTTTTTTCTTAATGATATTTGGGGTTAGAAAGGAAGGTTTATCGAAAGACAAATTTGCACTGCAAAGATTACATAGCTGGGAAAGCTATGGAGCATTATGTTTTCATTTAGATTGTATGCGAAATTCTGTAATCACTTGTGTTATGACAATGAGGGCAGAGCGACTGTTGAATGTGTTGTG
>JAZGTJ010005352.1:0-27756 GCA_036877575.1 Botia almorhae | reverse complement strand
ACTTATTAGTAAAAGGCGTTTTAAAGGATTAAGGGGATTCAATGACAGGGGGCTGATGGGAAGAGTAGGGTTGACTACTGTAGATCACAGTATGTAGTTATTCACTCATATTTAAAGCCAGGAGGTCTTAGCTTTAAAAGCATGACAGTATAGTGATTGTCTTTAGGGTGAGTAAACCAGCTAAAGCACAGCTTAGCAAAACCGGGAAACAGCTAGACTACCTGAAAACAAGTTTGTCTAGGATGATCAGCTAGATCAAACTAAGACCAGCAAACCAGCTTAATCTATTATATATATATATAGTAGAATATACACATTGACTGTAGTGGATATATTAAATATAGCTAATACAGACACTATATTTACAATATGGCACAGCCTCGAATCGTTCATTGCTTTGAAAAAGTCTTACCGCATAATAAAAAAAGTTAACAATCAATTTATTAACATTCAAATCAAATCAAATCAAATCAAATGATTCAATAATGCAATGGTAAAAACAAGAACTAGGAACTATAAATATTAACTATAAGTATTTATTAATTTGTTTAATATTGTATTTACTTTTGTGCTTTGTTAGTTAAATTAACTCGAGAGACACAGGCCTAATGAATTAGTCTAACAGGCCTATTGTAGACCTCTAAATCAACACCACTGGGCCAATAATCTCTGTAAAACTACTTCAGTGCCCTATGATGCTGTTTTTGTAATTACTGTGCTCAAAACAACAAACACCAGTAAATCAACAACAAAAAACACTGCTAAGTACTGGGACAGTAAAGAAAAAATTTTGCTGATTGCTGGGGTGTTAAGAAATCATTTACGATTAAAAGATGAACATGAGGCAGATTAATAAGTACAGAATATCACATTTTGTTAGTTGGCTGTTTTAACATATGTTTTACCAATTTAGTAGAACAGCACAATTTTATCCCTCTATCTAATGTGAGCCTAAATATTAAGACAACTGGCTACGAATTTAATGTGGTCACTACATTTATGACTACATTTGAAAGGGAATTTTGTTATCATATAAGTAAATATTGTGAATGCTATTCGTACCTATAGAGCTGTCTACTTGTAATCGCCTAAAATGAAAATAACCTAAAATCTTCTTGTAACTATTCAGATGTGTTTAATCAATTACATCAGTCTAAAACAGCTCTTCTATTTACTTCTCCTTAGGTCCAACATGTTCCCTGCTAGCCTACTGGTTCTGATGATCCTGCTGCTACCTCAAGCTTTATCAGGTCAACAGGGGGATCTCAGTCAGACTAATGGAAACCTGGCCACCCCTCTGGAGCCTGGTTTGGCCCACACTATTCAGAAACTTTTGTTGACCCGCCTGGGTCTACAGTCACTCCCTAACCCCAGTTTGGAGGCACGGGTTCCCCAGTACCTTCTGGACCTCTATCGATTTCACACTCAACAGTTCCATCTCATTGAAGACCCAGAGTTCAGCTATCCCTCCCAACATGTGCAAGGAGCCAACACCATCCGATGCTTTCACCACACAGGTATGAGCAGTTATTGTACTAGGTCATGGAGAACTGACTCACTTGGCAGTCATAAAGGTTAAATTTCCCACAAACATAGCACAAAAATGTGTGGAAATCAATTAACTTTGGTGCCAACATGCTCACTAAAAACGCTACCTAATGCTGTTCTAATGCTGTTCAGTTCAATTGTGGTGTTGGTGTAGACACCTTGGAACAGGTTGAAAAGAACTTATTATAGCTTATTTTTAAAACTGCTTTGAGAAAATCATGTGCAATTATTATGTAGTTGGATGATTATGTCATTATCTGGGCAACCAGATATAAGTGTTGAAACATGATGGAAAGAAAAGTATATTACAACTCATCTCTTTTTCCTTTTTGTTGGTCATCTCATCATCTACAGAGTCTATTACACTACAGAGGTCTCCAGAAGAGAAGAGCGGGGTAACTGACAGCGTTCATATTGGCTTTAATCTATCTTCCATTCCATCAGATGAGCATGTGGTGTCGGCAGAACTGCGCTTCCTGCACGAGGGATCAAGTGGAAGTTCTCACATGGTCAGCCTTTATCTTTCCAACAGCGACCCTGCGTCAAAACCCAAACTTCTACATTCACGTCGGTTGACCAAAGATTCAAAGACCACAGAACTCTGGGAAACCTTTCCCCTGCACGGAGAAGTGTTACAGAGTATATCTGATAAGTCAGGGAGTCTATCATTTATTCTGGATGTTATCGCAGATAACAGTAGTCTTCCAAAAGACAGACACCTGCGTGTGCGCAGGTCTCCAGGGCAGGATGAGCCCAGCTGGGCAAAGCAGAGACCTCTACTGGTAACTTACAGCCATGATGGACGCAGTGAACCATTTGTACCCCACAAAAAACGGACCCCTGCCAGCCAACGAGGCAGGGGCAGATGGACGGGGGGCAGGTATAGGGCTGATAGGGGTCAGGGCTCGGATGCACGCTGGCAGGAGGGGTGGAATGAAAGCCGAGTGAAACGCAATGGGGGGAGGGCGGCAAAGCTCAAACACCTCTCCCATGCACGCTGCCGCAGACACCCGCTGTATGTGGACTTCAAAGATGTAGGCTGGAATAAATGGATCGTGGCCCCATCCGGTTACAATGCTTTCTTTTGTCTTGGAGAGTGCCGCTTCCCACTGGCTGACCATATGAATTCATCTAACCATGCTGTGGTCCAGACGCTGGTGAACTCCATGAATGGGGCCGTGCCGCGGGCCTGCTGCGTTCCCACTGCCCTCAGACCCATTGCTCTACTTTACATGGACCAGAAGGATCGTGTGGTGTTAAAAAATGGCCAAGATATGGTGGTAGAGGGATGCGGTTGTCGATAGCAAGATACGGAAAAAATGACTAAGAGGGGGTAGTTGCAAACAAATACAGACTAAATTTGAAAGCAGACTTAATAGGAAGCAAGTTAAGAAAAAAAGAAGCAAGTGAGAAAGAGAACTATAAAACAATGAAAGTGAAGTAAAACACTTTAAGGAAAAATCTTTAAAATCATTTCTTTAAAAGAAATGCTCAGGTTCAATGTTAGAAACATTTAATATGTTTAGCTCAATTAACAGTATTTGTTGCATATGGTAATAAAGTGTAACTCAGATGAAATTAGATTCTTCCAAGACCAAATTATCAGCGACATGCTGGTATTCATCATTCATCATTTTTCAGAGGTTGATACAAATGTCTCAACTCAACATTTGTCTCAAATTCTGTTAATTGAGCTTAACTTGTAATGAACCCAGAGCTTTTCTTTAACACAAGCACCTTCCCATAATCCTTTGCAATCCATCTTGACTTCTTGTGTCCAGTGACGCTTTGAATTTGTGTGAACTATGACCTTAAAAGCACTTAGTCCAAACAAGATGTGTCTGTCTTATGTAATATACTTTACATACTTTACATAGCTTTCTGTCTTGTAGGTGTCTGATTGCTATGTTGCTATTGCTATGTCCATTTTCTCTTCTAAACGCTACATCATTAACAAATTAAAAGGGACCAACGAACGACCACAGACTCACATAGAGCATTTGTGTGGAAATACAAAGATGCTGGTGGACTTTAAGCCGAGCCTCTTCATCTGTGGACAATAAGGACTCTTCATCTCTGTTTGCAAAATAAACTTTGAAACAAGCGTTTTGACAGAGGCATTAACTGATTGCAGGCACTTCTCATTATGAGCTATTTAAAATATCAAGACACAGAGAAATGATTGTTATTGTTTGAACATGCTATTATTTATGGTTACCTGTATTTTTTATTTACGGTGCGGTCCAAAGAAACATCTAATTTAAGAACGTATCTCTATATCTATTTAAATAGCAAAAAATATGGAATATTCAATCTTGACATATACTGCAGATATACAAATACCAGAATGCCTTAAAGATTAATTTAAAGCCAGTCACACCTGGTATTGTTGATGTATTATTTTGAAATCCACCGCACTGAATCATGGCAGCTTTATATTGGCATTGGTTTATATATGAGGGCTCCTTCCTTACATTAGAAGTTCTGTGAAACAAAGAAAATTGCCTAAACATTCCACAATATGGTGTCAAAATGTGATGTAATATGCCATAAGTGTGCAAGCTTGGTAAATTGGTATTCTACAGTACATAACAGTTGCCTCGTTTTCATCATGTAGTTATCACAGCACTGATTGAACTGTTTAAATTTAAAAGAGATAAAAAAAACCCCCTGTGCTTAGTCTAAGTCTAAGCTTATTCCAAAGTTCTAACATGAACAGCTGATTATATTTGACTAGTGTGATGCTTTACATGCTGAATTTAAACAAACGTTTGAGAATGTGAGACGTGAAAGCTGTTGTGAAAATGTGTAATAATAAACTGCAAACTAATCAGGCAGTTCTAACTGTTAAATGGTTCTGGTTAAAAAGGGACATTTCTCTCCTTCATGACTGTTTTCTTGGTTACTTGGCAGAAATAACTTCAAGCATCTCCTTGGATTGGTTAACATGCATTTAAATAGATTTGCATTATACAATATTCACAGCATATATAGTACACAATAAGCAGTATCCTAGTATTCTAGGGTGAACATAGCCGATGTATATATGTCAAGTGTGCAATATGAAGTAAATACTTAGAAACATATATAAGTAAAACATAAACTGTAAATTTAGTAGAAACATTAATGTATTAATATCACACACACACACACACACACACACACATACACATACATTATAATAAAGATTAACTAGCATAAAACCTCTGTATAAATGTATCTGTTTTCATTATAGATTTCTTTAGATTTCTCCACCATCTGTTTTCCATTCCTTACAGGGCTTTAGAAAAACAAGCAATAAGTTTATTCATTTCATAATGAATGATAAGCATTTATATCCCTGCCAAAAAACAGCTAAAACCAGCCTAAGCTGGTTGTCTGGTCTTAGCTAGTTTAAGCTGGAAATAGCTGGTTTAAGATGGGCTGAGCTGTAATGTAATTAGCATGTAATTAACTATCTCACAGCATTTTATACTAATCTAAAAGCATAAAACCTCTGCTGGAGCGTTCCTTGTCAATCTTATCTTGTTGTTGTCAAAGGCAAATAATGAGGACATTCTCACCATATGAAATCTTATTAATCTGCAAAATCAAGTGCATGATTAAGGTCTAAAATTCAGTAAGTCTATGAAAGTGTCTGTAAAGGACTACATCAAACATCTGAAACTAAAGACACATCTGAGTGTTAATAAAGTAATATAGGTCACAAACCAGCAGGAAAATCACCTTTGACCAGTGCTGCCTTTTTTCTCAACCTGATATCTCTGTTTGTCATCACAGAGGAGTGAAGAATGAAGGGTTGTTGGGAGATGTCGGACTTATCTTTCCCTGTGTTGACCTATGAACTGAACTGCAGTCGCCTTGATAACGTCCCTTGTATACAGCACCTTCATGCAACCATAAATCAACAATTGGGCCTAAACATAAGCCAAGAGCAAGACATTAAGGACATGTTGTAAGAGAGTTGTTTCTGAGGTCCACACTTCCTTAGATGTAATGTTTTGAGTAAAACAATACCACAAACACTGGGAACAAAGATACTGTATGTACTATGTATGTACTATGTTTTCAAAGTAATACAATATTTAGTAATAATGTTTATAGTCCAAAACTTGCTAAAGGTCAAAAGGGTGATCTAATTAACTTTTTCTCACCAAGGGCAACACAACTAAAGAGAAAAAAACAACGCAACAATGCAAAACAACACAAAATAACTATTCTCCAAAATAAATAAAAAAATAAATATAAACCGTGTAGGTCACTGTTAGAGATATGAAGAGCAATATAGGGATACATTGTTTTGCTTAGTTTGTTCAAGCAAAAATAAAGAAAGAGCCTCTAAACATTTTGTAAAAAGTATGGCTGAAAGCTCTCCAATGGGTCCCCTTATGATTGACAGGTTAAAGAACAACCCAACTTAACAATTTTTTCCCACATTTAGTCCCACCTCTCTGCTTATTTCTCATTAAGGGGAACAATGTTCCAAGGAGTCTGCAACTTGTCAAAACTACAACTGGCCTGGGATTGAATTTAAAGGTTATGAACATAATTAATAGGTGCGTAGGTGTGTTCTTGGAAATTGTTTTGCCATTGCAATATTCCCATTAATTGCATACAGTCCATCCACTTTACTTTCCAAGTATAGGTCAGACTATCTTTATTCCCAAGCATTTTAGCTGACAGAATTCATAGCTCTGGCATTTAATGTTTTTCAGTTAAGTTCATTATTTTTCATTCATGGTTCACGTTGACATTGTGTACAGTATTTTTCTTTATCTTGAGCAGAACCTGGTGGAACATTGTGGTTTTGTATGTTCACCTATAGAATTCCCCCTTTTCCTGTGTGGTTAAAGACACAGAAAGAAGCCAAGAGAAACTGAAAGACCGAAATTTGCAAATTGAACACGGTACACAGAGCAGTACATTAAGCTGCTGCTGGTTCTACATTTAGCATGACTGTTAAAAAGGTGTCTTGGAAACACTGTCCCGGATATTACAACAATACATAGATTGTGTAAGAGCATGTTACAGCCCAAATACAAACTCTACAAATATGAGGAAAATCATCAACATCAGCTGATCTTGAGGTTTTGATCACTGGAGCAGGTGTGAGCTGTAGGCATGAGAGATGGAAGCTCTCACAAAGTACTTTAATTGGCTTAACCATCTGGACACCCTTTGTCAACCAGCCTCACCTTGTTGGTCAACCAGCTTTACCAGTGAAGATTTACAATGTTATGCTAGACCTGCACCATCTACCGTAACCCAGCCTGATTTAGGTAAGTGGTATGTCTTCCTGAGAACACAAGGTTTTGTAGACACAGTGGAAACCTGATGCAAGAACTGGTAGTGGAGATAATCATACACACATAAGTATACATTCACTCCTCAAACTCCTCCTCATGATCTCCCCACCTAAGCCTGCTCCTTCCCCCACAGCCAAGAATGAAAAATAATGTTTTTACAGGTGTCTAGTGATGCGGATACTGTCTCTGCTCGGCTGGAATTCACATTCGTTGCTCCTCCTCTAGGTTGTCCACTATTGCTGTCTCTCTAAGGTCTGTCTGCCGGACTATAAGTGGCTCTGAGGCCAGTGCTCTGCTTTAAGTGGCTGCTACAGGAGACATTTCACAATAACATTAGAGCAGAAGGTTAGCTCAGGTGGGGCTCTCAGTTTGTGTGCTCAGTTGTTGTGTTTGCCTGTCTGCATGTTTAGAAGGAGATAATAAGGTCAATAAGACTGCATTCCCTATTAGACAGCTTTTCACTCACTTGCATTTGGAAGCTTTAACAGTGCTTTGAACTTTAAATTCTTAACTGAATAGCTAAACTTTTCTCCATCATTCTTTATAACACTACGTTTTCTAAATAAAAACATTTTGATAATGTTGTGCCGTCAAACGATGTTTTATTAATAGCTGTTAGAATAATAATCTGTGATCTTAACATAAAAACAATGAACAAAAATCACCTTTAAATTACTTTTTTACATTTATGTCTAATGCGTAAAACCTTTAATAACATTTCACAATAACATTGTGAAATTCAATAACATTCAATAACATTGAACTTTAGTAAAATAACATTCTACAAAAGTGGCCTGTGTACAATGTGTGGTGATACAGGGAAACGACAGCAAGAATAAGAGTCCACTGGCCAACCCATAAGGGCAAGAAAGAGAAGTGAAAGGAAAATAGAGAGAGTTCTGAGACTAAAGAACAGAAGAAAGAAATAAGAAAGAAATGGAGGAAAGAAAGAAATTACTCTTCAGATGAAGCTCACAGAGGAAGAGCAGGCAGGAAAGGTGGGAGCCTGGCTGCCTGATGGAATTATAGTAGAACTTGTTTTATGGCTTTCATGCTATGCAGATATACAGAGGAGCAAAGGGTCAATAGCAACAGTGCCCAGTACATCAGCTCAGTAAACAGAAACAGAGAGTTCCTGCACAGCAGGTCTTCTCATTACAGATCTATTTGTCAGTACCAAGCTAGCTTTCATAGCATGCCAAATAAAAAGTGACTAATGGGTTTAAGCAGCAAATAACCTGTTTAAACTTCCAGCTGAATGTATGGTTTGATGAATGTCGTTTCATAAAGTGTTAAATCTTGTTGCATACCTGTTTACGTACCTGAGCCTGACTGGTTTATGATGGCACCAAACAATCAAATATTTGTTTGTAATTTTATTTTTCTGCTATTTGTTTCTCTTAAACTCAAATCAATATTTCTTGACCAGTATGTATTTATTTGCTAAGCAGCTGTGTATTAAGCAGGGGAATGCACCTGATTTTGATATAATGGCCATATGACTGTACATTGTCCTGTACATAACTGCAAAGCACTAAAATGTTAAGTATATGTACTTAGTAAAGTGATGTGGCAGATATGCAACATGATCCTCCTTGGATTTTATCACATCCATAACTATGGAATTATGGTCATAACAGTGAGCAAGTAAATAAACACTGTTGACTACCTGAAAAAAAAACAGAGTGCATCCAATATGATAGATGGCCACCGGGATTGACATTACAAACGAAAAACCTCATCCTTGCTATTCTATCTCACCTCCTTGCTGTTCTCCACTTATTTTCAGTGATCTCTGGGCTTTCTACAGACTTTTTCCCTTTTTCCATCCTTTCCAAAAAAAAAAAACGCTCATTTCATTAGCATATGTTCTCCTTATCCAAAACATGGCTGCTAACAGCCAGATGAATGACTGCAACCGGTTACCTTGCAAAGTACATGATGCTCCTGAGAAGTATAAAAGTGTATTTTATCCTCTCCAGGAGAAAGGAGAAAGACACAGGAAAGAAGGAGTTAAGAAGGGGCCTGGCAGAAAGATTAGATTAGCACTTTAAACATCTGTGAATTCATCCAAACCTGACTACCGCTTCCCGACGGTTTACCCCTCCATCTCACAATTCTTCAACCTCTTTCCTGGTGTCTGCCTCCTTCTCCTCTCTGTATTCCTTCCCAGGTTTCTTCGTCTGATCTGTTTTCCTCTCATCAAGTCTGTTTATTTCCCTGTTATCTCCATCTGTCGTCAGCCACTCTGAAACGTAAAACACATTTCTAATTTGTACAATTTCTAACGTCTGTAACTGCATTGCTTTCAAAGGAAATGATGGTTTGGAAACATCTAAAATATTACAAAGAATAAAAACTTTATTTTTACTTAAACACCTTGTATTTACACTGCTTGATTCATATAAAAAATCTACAAAAAGGGACCACAGTGGCTTCTGAATCCAAGTTACAATTGGAATCCCAGGCCTAAATGGTATAATTATTATCAAGTCTCCACTCTCTCAAACTCTGGGTCCAGCTGTGCTTAAACTGGGTTGGTATTGACAAATATGAACTAACATTAATTCGTTGAGCATGGGAGATCTGTAAAACTGTTGTTGTCAACATTTCCATTCTTATTAGGGTAGCTGGAGAGTGTTACGGAGGCTCTTGCTCCGCCTCCTCCGCGCCATCAGAGAAAAGCCCTCGCCTGAATATTGAATCCTCCCGAACTACAATTCCCATGGACCCACGCGCTCCGCTGATCACTTCCTGTCTGCCACAGGGATCTCGTTAGCGGGACTATATAAACGGCAGTTCCCCATTGACTCTTTGCGATGTCTTGTATTGACTTTTCTGCATACATTTTAGAGCGTTTATTCCGTTGTTTTGCCTGGTTACATTTGGACTGTTTATGGTTATTCTGATTGTTTGCTGCCTGCCCTTTTGACTACGCTTTGGATTACATTTTGAATTGTTTGCTGCCTGCCCTGAACTGTGTTTGTTTAACGCTCATGATTGTTTGCTGCCTGCCTCCTATATTGTTGGTTGCTGTTTTTGACCTCTGCCTGTTTTGTACTTCGATGAAACCGCTGCACAGGGATCCTTACGCCTCCGCGTCTGCATTACACAGAGAGGGATCCTAAAGAAGTGATAATGTGCAGTGCTATGATGAACATCCAGGAAAATCTGCAAAGGGGATATGGAAATATGCATTGGCCTTTAAATGCCTTTTCCTCCCACACACAACTCGGAAAGCTTCCTGAAGTGCAAGTGTGAAAGACAACATTTTCCCACACATGCACTCAAATATGCAGCACCACATACACACCATACATCCAGAGGGGAATGTCAGCTTGGACAGGGGTTTGTGGCTCTATGCTTATATTCACTACTGGGCCTAACTTATCCTGCATGAAACAGACCATTGACTTTAGTTAAGCAATAAGGTACGAGAGGCCGTGCTGTATCATGAATAAATCACGGCTGAAGGGCGTTGTTAGGCACGACGCGACGCGTCAAAATGTCGGAACTAACTATAAAATGGAACTAACCGTTTTATAAATGCTAGTTATATAGCAGTGTAGGGATGATAAACAACCTCACTAAATTATTGCAGCCCCACAGGCTTTATTATTCTCTCTCAAAGAAAGGTGCTGATCTGTCAAGTCCACACCATCTTGAATTAGCCACTCTCTGTTTATAAAATCTGACACTAGCTAATTCCATTTGACATCTCTCTTCACAAGTACTGAACATTTTAACAGCATCCTTGTTTTGCCTTCATACACCAGTGTTTTGGGTACAGGTTCATAAGGAACATTAAAGCCATTATTTAGAAAGGTCCCATATAATAGATAGTAATTAGCTTGTGCAATCTAACAAATTGCATGTACTGCGGGTGACTTACTAAAAATAATTGCTCTATTAGCCCTGGGTGTAGATGGGTTGGCAACACCCATATTCTTTTTTAATAATATGGTAACTGTATCAAATGCTAAATATAGCAAGTTTGGACCAAACAGGTATTGAGTACTGCAGCCCAGCAGCCCATCAACTTTTAATCCCAAACTTATACTAGTACTGATGTATATATGCATCAGTATAACTTACCCTTTTGTATCTCCAGTATACAACCTCTGGCCAAGCTGTGCAAAGACTTAAACAGCTCAGGTGAATCATTTCCAGGAATGTGGAATTTGACATTTAAAATCGCAGCATTTATTTTTCTTCTGTGATATTCTTATCACAGTATTCTTTGTGCAGTAAAACATAACCATGACCATATGCTTGGACATATGCTGTTTTTCATCAAAAAAACAGCAAAAATATCATGTTGGAAATGTCGGTGGAAAATATATATGGGATTCATCTTTTTTCTTCTTCGTAACATTGAGATAGTTGTGTAATAGGACATTTTAATTGGTTTCTCAGTTTCTGGTAATTGTTTGGCCGAAATTAAAAATAAGTCTAAAAATAAGTCAAATCCCTCTTTCAAAGTAACACAAACAGCATGGGTTACCTGTTTGTTTCCATTGACAAACAATTTGAAAAGTTACCTTTAATTGCGTGTTGTGGCATCGAAATACATTTGGTTAGGACACAGTGTAATGCTTGAGGTTTAGAACAAAATTTATAAAAACAAAATATGAGCAAAAATATCAGTGATGCTTGCCTTTAAAAGGTCTTAATGCAGTTTAATACTATTATTAGATTAGTATTTATTGTTCTACTGTCAATATACCACTACACCTTTTTAAAGCACTGCTGGATTTAAATAGGTCTGAGGGACAGTTCTCTGGATTCTTTCTCGATTTAAAGCTGTTAAAAAGACATTGAGTGGAACTCTAGTACTATAATGGGTCAGCCATCCTCCAAATGAACTTCATAAAGAGCCTCCCCTGGTTGCAATGTGGCGTTGGTTCAAAATAAAATGCAATAAGCATTAGATGGTTTAACTGTGCTGACATTGGAGCAGGTCAGCGGTGTCTGTCATAAAAGGTTATTACAGAGTTTTAATTTTACTAGGTGGATGTGTTTTGTGTCACAGGAAAGGGATCTGGTGCCAATGTATTAAGTTTAACAGCTGCGTAAAAACAAAACATATAAATGACAAAGAAATGTAAGAACTCTTCCTTACCTTGCTCTATCAGAAAGTAAATGACTTTATTTGAATTCCTGAGGAACAATTTAATGGAAAGTGGTAAATACTGATGTCAAAATTGGTCCAAATTGCAATAGGCCATATTATGGGAATTGTCCACCTACAGTAATGTAAATTGTGTCACCATTTACTAAAATCATATGAAAGAGCTAAAGCTATCAAGTACTTTTAGCTGAAGCTAAAAGTAAATGATGACAGTATTTTCATTCGGGGTGAATGATTCTCTTCTATACCTGAATATTGTAACTTACCAGATGAGAATGTTATGAGAACCAAAACCAAAAGTCAGCAAAAAAAGTCAGAGACTGATGTTCTGTAATACAGACGTTGAAAGACAACCAGACAGATCTCCAATGCAAGACCTAAGAAGTCTCTCAAGGTCATAAGTCAGAAATCAGTCATTTCCCTTCTGGATTTAGCCATGGTTACAGTACAATAAGATAAATGACAAGCTCTTTATTGCCAGAATGAGAAAACCAAACGTGCTAAGTCGTTATACTTCCTGTACTGGCCCAACCCAGTTCACCATCCCACACACAAACACACTCACAACAACACATATCCTTTCTGTTGCTCACACGCCCTCAGTTCTCACGCTATTACCAGACTCGGGTCGCTCTTAATGTTATTGTTAAACTGACACGCAGAGACGTGAGTCCTGTACTTTGAGACCCACAACACCGAAACTGCTATGATAAACGTGGAGGTTTGGCAAACATCATCAAACCACTAAACTGTGATGCTGTCTTCATACTCACCATTCCCTTGGATCATGCCAGACCACCTTTGAGAGAATCCACGGCACTTTTGCTGCCGTGCACATTATGTCCACAATACAAACAAACAGAATGCTTGGTTCTGTCTCCTCTTATGGACTGAATTATATTCTGACCTTTCTATTGGTAGATCATGGGGTCCATTTTGTGTTTTATTTGGACAGGACTGCCCACAAATTCATAAACTGTAGCATTATAATTGCAACCAAGACATCCAGTAGGTCTGACTTTTGTTAACTAGCACGTGTAGATCTGAAACAAGATGGGAAAAAGATGCTCTGTGTTTAAGCCTCGAACACATTCAAATATCTGTCATCATCTTGAATCACCAAAGTTGTTACTGCTATGGATATGTTGCATGTTTGATACAGTCGCCAGATGAATCTAAGAAAACCTGTCAAGACTGTGTCCAGGTCGTTTGTCCAAAAAAATTGAAGTTAGTTTTAATTGTATAACATGTCTCACAATACATAATGGTTTAAAGCACTATTACAAATAATAGTTCCTTACAAATCCTTCAGTGAGTGTGCCAAAAGCAACTGTGACAAGGAACATCCTAAGAAATAAGCACGAAGCAATTAAATTCTGCACACACAAAATCAAGCCAGTTAGGACCATCAGAAAAAAGTATTTTGACATAAAGAACATTTTGAGAGAAAACATGCAAAACTTTTCTACATTTGTGACCTGGACATTTTATATAATAATAATAATATATATATAAAACATCAGAATATGCAAGTAATCATTCGGGTTTAATACAGGTGTTAATGGGTGACACATCTGTCATACAACTAGTGAGAGAAAGAGGTTTAAACAGCAAACTGAACCTCCCTCCAGGATACCTCATTCTGACCCAGATGTCAAAGCAAACAGCAGATCCCATGGCCGATGTCCTGAACAAGCACAGCTACTGGAGTCAAGAGAAAGAAAAATGTCTGTAATGAGAGCATGCTGATGGTGAGTGCAAACTAACGGGGTGCTGCTGACACCCGCCCCAGTCTCAGGTTTTTAAATGACTCTCTGGATGCTGTCAGGCGCCAGGACACACAGCAACTCCATCCATTCTGCTTCCTACAGACTTTTCCCAGGGAAACCGGTGAGGCCGCTGCGGGAAGTTCTCCCAAACACATGCCGGATGGAAATGAATATTTAAAAGAAGCGTGGAGAGGAGACGAGGGGGCGTGGTGGGGTAAAATAGCAGTTAAGGGCAAAACCTCCAAAAACTTTGGGGAGATCACAGACAGTGACCTAGATCTCCAGATAAAAGACACAAATAAGAAAAAGAGAGATTAAATGAATGAGACCAGAAACACAAATACCGAAAACACAAAAGCTAATGTGAACGCATCCAATGCATTGCAAGCATGCAGCCCTGTTAAGTGTTAATGTAAACTGTGAATCTGCGAGCCAATTTACTTTCATGTGTGTCATAATTTTCCAATTAATCAGTTTAAGACAAAAATTTGATAATTTCACTGTAAACTGTTTACAATAAAACTATTTAAATGTAAAAAAAGTAATAATAAAGGAAGTCAAACCAATTTTCATTGACTATAACATGTTCTTTCAAATGTGTGTCTTTAAACCAGTTGTGTTTACATTCATAGCTAGCTAGAAACATGCCAACAGTTTAGAGTGTCTTTAAACATCACAATGTCATGACAACTTAATAAAAAAACCTGATCACAGAAGAAGACAGTTCATGTTAATGCAAGAAACACATTGCTGTAAGGAGAACTATATTATACACTACACTCTTATACATTAGCATTATAAATAACACATTATATTTATCAGGAATGCAACAGAAATAATTTAGCTTGCACTGCTATGCTATATAAATGTTTGCACTGATGATGTGTAGTTTGTTTCAGGCCAGTGAATTGAGGCACAGGAAGCGATAAATACCATTTAATCATTTGTTGGAGAGGATGGAGGGTCATGCAACACAGGTAGAGTTCAACAAATGAACGCACAGATGGTCGCATGAAGGGAAGAGGAGGGAAATCAAGCAGTTTATTTTCTAATGACGTGGCAAAGGAAGAGAAATGGCTCGGACTGGTCCACAGTTCCTATTCGCAGGTGCTCGGTCACAGATCAAATAGGAGCATGGCTTTTATATCTCCTCTGCTGCTTGCTTTGGAGTTTAAAGAGGAGAGATGCATTTTTGATTTAAAAACCTTACAAACATGTGGAAGTTATCAGAGCCGGGCCTACAGATGGACCGTCCCTTCTGTCTTCACCCCATCCTGTTCTGTGTGCCAACAAATAATTAAGAGAAGAGGAGTAAGAAACACAGACAGAAAAACAGAGAGATGGAAAGATGGGAGTGAGAATTTAACGCCTGTCTGCTATCTGCCTCACTGTCCTTTGCCATTAATAAATGTCAACAGGCAATGAGCCAGAAGGAGCAAGTGACAAAAGTCAATATATAGGTCAATATATGATATAGGTCAATGAAACACAGGTTTTTAAATACAGGTTGAAGTTGCTTGAAAACAAGACGATTGTATTTGTGTTGAAATTATACATTTTAACACAAAGTGAATACAAGGTTAAAGGTTGATTGGCCCGCATGCATTTTATGACCATGTTGTATTATGCTAAAATAAATCCACAGTAATTCTGCCCCAGAATTCATTTATATAATTATGTATAGATGTGATGTATAGATGATGTGTAGACGTTTATAGTCTGTGTGTGTTCATCAGGCTCTCTAAATATGTACCATCTGGGCTGTATATATACACGTGTAAATTTTATTCATTACACGCAAGACCTGAAATGTTTGCTTGTTTATAAGAAGTGTCCTTAGGGACTCTCTCTCCATTCCTCTCTCTGTCTTGTTGACAGCGTCATTCAATACGCAGTATAATACGTCAATGCTTTCATTCATGTGATTAAAGAAAACATCAAAGAAGATGAGATGTTTAAACTCTCTATGGCCAATCTTTCTAACTTTTCTTCTATTACAGAGATGATTTTTAGAATATCAAGTCGACTGATAATTGCAAAAGGTAGATGATGAGTATTCAATATGTTAATAATACTTAATTATACTGAATATCATTACTGACAAAACGCAAAGACTTTGGCTGTAATACTGTAATATGTGAATTACAGTATTTGGTGACTTCTAGCAGAAACCAACGGCAAACAAACAAATGCTTTTAAGAAAGTTTATGAAACGGGGTGGGTCAAGTTCCAGAAAGCTAGTAGGCTGAGTTCCTATTTGAGAAAGATGTTGATTCTTAGCACTTCATAAACTGAAGCCCCATTTTTACACCCTAAACATGTGAAAAACATTACAGAATAACAAGATTTGGTTTATTTAGAAGATTTCCTCCCCCCCAGACCCAATGCTGTTCTTCCCCAGCTTGTGCCTGATATCTACATAAAGCAAAGCATAGGGAAAAAGGAAAATGACCTGAGATAGAGTAACAGTAAAATCCTCCAACTCACCACATGTGTGGATTTATAGTTGTGTGGGGCTGATGTGGGCCCCCATGACAGCAGACCCCGGCAGTCAACGTGTGGAGCAAAAGTTCTCTTGTTCTCCTGCACCTGCCTCCCACACACATGCACACCTGATAGTTGGTGTATGGTAACAGGTGGAAATAGTAGTTCTGTCTAAAATAATTGGAGGCCACACCGCGAAACCCACTGTGCTCTTTGGAAAAAGACAACACAGACAGTTAACAGAAATATGAATGAGATAAACACACTTAAGCATTTTTTGCCCACCACCTATTAATGCCTTTAATGTTTAAACTAAGGACATTTCACTTTGTATTTTAACCCTGGCTTTAAGTCAAAAACTCCCACAAGACCTATGCATATTTATACTCCGCAGCAGATAAATCCCAGAAATCCTAAAACTCGTGTCAGTTAATTGATCTCTCGAGAAGAGTATGTGAGTAATGCCTTGACAAAAAAAGGCAACCTTCCATATGACAAGGATCATTGTTGGATATGTTTTCAATTTGCGCAATGTGCAAAATAAATCAAATGCTGAGGGAGATCTAATGCAGGCTTTAAAGAGTGCAACCATGGCAACCTTACAGGAAGTTCAAACAAATCTGTGGCTTCCTGTTGAGCCAAATTAGGCATGTCCTCACCTGACAGCGCAAGAATAGTTAAAGTTTGAGCTGCTACCGATAAACCAAACAGCGGTCATGCCACATTGGTCTCAGCACACAGGTTTAAATCAGTCTCTGCGTATTCCCACATTTGGTCACTGTGTCTTTTTATGCCTGGGTAAAAAAAAGGCAGCGGGATGCAGTTGATTTTCTTAAAACCAAGCAACAAGAAGATTGGCATTGGCATAGCTAGCCATTAATAACTGCGCAGGAAAACGAGAGCCTAGAAATGACTTAAAAAAACAAGCAAAGTGAGTGCCTCCAATTTGATGTTAAAATATTTACTTTCAGCCACCTGTGGGAGGTCTCTGGTTCCTGTCGGCGCTTACTCTTGGGAGGGCGGCATTAAATTAAATCGCTGTTAACTACATTACAGCTGGAATCCCTAAATGCAAAAGTGTTCTGGTAATTGTTTCTGTCTACCACACAGGTTAAAGGTCCAACTGCACATTAAGCAGGCTTCAATGATGAAAAACATTCAATAAATATATGAATTTGGTTTGTCATTTTGTAACTCCCTTACAAAATGTAGTTCAAACATACACTATTTTCCAGTTGACCACTGAGGGCAGCCTATTAACTTTAAAAATACCATACATTCAAAACATTGATTCAGCACCTAAATAGCCATTTAGACTCCTTGAACACTCTATTTATAACCAATGTCCTCTACTGATGAAAGAGTGTAAATTAAATTTAAATGGAGAAGCCTATGAGATGAATTTATTTCTTTTCATCAGGGAGAATTGGAAATAGGCAGGGTAGGCAATCTTTCCAGAAACATTTTTTGGTGTGCTGATTGAAAGTCGCCTCACATCCTGATAGCAATAACTAAGTAACTAAATTTATTAATGTAAATGTATATCTTCTGTGAAAGCCACGGGACCATAAAATGTTCATCCAATTATTCCATTCAGTCCAAATGTAATCATAGGATGTCCTACTTGCCTGTCAAACTAAATATGGGTTCATGTGGCTTTGTAGAGCGTTCTAAATAGAGGGTGGGATCTTATGTTTTCAAATCTGATTTGCTATCACTAGCCTATCTAAATTTACCTACTTTATCTTTACAATGAATTGAATTGATGTGATGATGACCTCTAGTGGTAAACTGTATGTGTGAATATTACAGTTGAAACAAGCCCTTCAGTCTACTTCAAAAAGTACAAAAACAAAACACTTAAAAATTGTCAATAATTCTAGAGACAGAGAATGCCTTAAACAATTTCACTAAATAATAACCCTAATAATTATTATACATATTAAATCTCATGGTGTGTAATGTATGCCGCCAGCTTCTAAACTTCTTAATTTTAACATTTTAAAATGTCATACAGTGTTACATCATTACAGATGTCTAAAAAGCCACTTAATCTGTAACTCCTTGAAGTAAGAATGATGATGAATGATGGGCAATAAAAATCAATAACAAGCATAATCGCAATATTCATGAATAATATGCATCAATAATGTGCAAAAAAAAACGTATGCGGTTAAATAAACAACACAATGTTTTACCAGAAAGACAAACTAGTAAACGAAAACTTAGTAAACTAATTGACAGGCGACAAATTCCAAATACTTTACAAATAGATTTACAAATACTTGGAAACGTTTTTGATAATGTAAGTACACAACTTGTGTATAACACTGTGCAAGTGTTTTTTCGATACCTGTACACACAC
Organism: Botia almorhae; assembly: GCA_036877575.1. NCBI lineage: Eukaryota > Metazoa > Chordata > Actinopteri > Cypriniformes > Botiidae > Botia > Botia almorhae. The sequence goes on along the minus strand of JAZGTJ010005352.1, from coordinate 9,153 downwards.
ACAACATCTTTCTTATTGTACCTTTAAGTCCCTCCAGATGTCCAGGTGTCCACCCACCCCCAGCTTTTAGAACGTCAGTATACCCAGTCAGAAACCATTTACGGGTTAAATAACAGCTGTACAACAAACACGATTATATGAATTTCGCAGTTAAAATGGCTGAGACAAGCAAATAACAGAACATATGGCCAGATAATAAACAAATGGGGAATGTGCCATAAGATGAAAGTGCTACCCTTCTGTATTAAAAATAAATCAGGGCACGCTAGAATCTTTACTATATTTATAAACGTATTATGGCATAACATTAAAATGGCTATTACTACAGGATTTATTTTCCTTTGTATAACTCGTCACAAACCATCCAACGTGACGTGTTTGGCAAAGTTCAAATGACATTGCGAACCGATTCGTATTACTTACAGTGATTTAGTGTAAACAACAGTCGAGATAAATTAGAGATTGAACAGACTATTGCTTCTAAAAAATATTGGAAAAACTACACACAACAATTATCTAACTTCCTATTAAGTAAATAAAGGCTTGCTTTCTCGTGTCGAAAGTGCCTCAGCTGAAATCTTATGTGCATTTCTAATCGGGCGTGATGACGTATCTCTGAACAGTCAACAGACACACGCAGTCAGTCCGAACTGAAGCTGTTTCGGAGCCAATAGTTTCCTGTTTTTCGGTTATCTGCGATTTTACTGTCTTCGCCATCATTCACACGACGCGGTCGGAACAGAGTATTTGCACAGTGCATACAGTACCGTTTGTTGCGGGTTTTAAGGATGAGAAACGGTCTCCGGAGTGTGACGCCTGTTTTTATTTGTGCCAGCGCCGCGATGCGTGTGTTGACACACAGAAAGTGAACTGGAAGGATTTGACACTTTAAAGACACGACTGGATCGTTAAGCGCTATATTGCACTTTATTGACTTAAAAGCCCTTTTTAATAAACGCAGAGATCTTGGCGCAGATGAGCAGGCCAGCGGTGAAAGACTAATGATCGTTATCACAAACCTGATTTGTAGTCTGTAATTTCATTGTGCTTTAAATATATCAGCCCCTCCTTAACTTGTTTTTGATCTCGATAAACAGTAACAGTTCTATCTGTAATGCTGGACAGGGACTTCAAAGACTTGGTGTTCGCTGATTGTTGATGTGTGAAAGTGTCAGCATTATGCTCATGTTAGTTATACTCTGATGATTCGTTTTGTCCTTATTTCTCTTTGACAAATATTGTTGACACCTACCACCTAATCTGGAGCACAGAATTGACACAGTCACTATATATATTTCAAATTAAAAAATATTTAAAGCAGGTAATGGTTATATACTGTAAACAGCCTTTAAAATGTTCTGGAACACTACAGCAATAGTAGGCATGAAGCTAGTGGTATTGTAACTGCACAACTAACTATACTGACTTGGTTTTTAGGAAATATACGTTGATACCCCACACAGAGTAGTGATTTTTGCTGTCATGTGAATGTTTAATGAATGATGCACTTGTCAGAGAGATATTGACCAATTTCTGACTGAGTCTGGGAGGACTAAGCTAGGTGGTTAGGTGGCTGAAAGAACTTGTCATTTTCAGTGTGTGACAGGCAGTGGCGTGTTCCAGCTCTCTGGAAATGAGAAAATGAATTGCGAGGATCAAGCTGTAGATTTATGCAATGCCATGACAAAACCCGATGTCCACGACAACTCTACATCACACCCTATGGATGAAATCCTTCCATGTGATGGTTTCCTGCTGAAGGATGGAAACCAGGGGGAGCAGAGGGCTGCTACAGAGGATGTAGACTTGTCTGTCTTAGCGAGATTAAAGGATGTCCAAGCTCGGGTTGAGGATATTGAGCTTTCCACGGACGTCAAAACACAGCACATTAAAAACAATGGGTCCATTGCATTGGCTGCAGTGTCAGATGACCCTGTAAACAGTTCTAGTGGTGACCAGCCAAAAAATAGCAATGTGGACTTTGAGAAATCATTGGTAAACAAATTTCCTCTTGGAGATGGAGGTGATGATGATAACATGGATATCGGTGTGGACTTAAGTCTGGATGAAAATAGTATTTTGGAGATAGAACCAGCAGCCCATACGCCTACTATAAGTGATGGAAGTGCCTCTAGTTGCGATAATGCGCTAATTTCAAAAACTGTCATAGAACTGCATTCACAGGTAACTTCAGAAGAAAATGTTGTTGTATCCCCAACCAGCCCATGCGTGGAGGCTGTCCCCTGTGCTTCCACACCGGGGGAGGGAGTGGAGGTCAAGCACAGCTCTAAAAGGGTAACCTTTCCATCAGACAAGGACATCGTCTCGGGTGCAGTTGAGCCAAAGGACCCTTGGAGACACGGTAAGCAGACCTTTACCATTTCTCAATATGTTGTGTGTCAGAGCTATTTGATTACGTCATTAGCACCTTCGAGCTGTTGTGAATGACTGTCAGATATTGAATTGCATCCCAAATGCAAAGCCCATATCTTGTGGCCTGCATTGTTGCTTCACGCTGAAAGGTTTATGTAATTATACTCTGTGGTCAGACTATTAAGTCCTGCTGAGTCAAAGGGCTTTGAACATGGCTTCTCTTACCTGTTTCGCTCCAGGAAAAGAGCACGAGAGTCGAACAGCTGCGGTTTTGTGAAAGACTGCCGTGATCCAAATGACATTTGATCCTGAGGTTCACCAGGGTTGTTTAGCAGCTATATAACATCAGCAGCTTTTACTGAGTCTCCAGCAAACACAGATACGGAGCAACCTCTATAACCCTTCCAGACAGTGTTGCGAAAAACATTCAGAGATAATCATGCTTAAAGCAGAGAAACCCAGAAACTTGTGTCATTCTGCTTGTTTGGCTGCTGCATGTTACGTCACACTCGCAAAAAATCATGTTCGTGAGCCAGCAAAAAAAAACATTACAGCACGTTCTTTGCTTTCTTCTAGGCCAAAGGTTTTGAGGTGTGTCTCAGTTTGCCCTGCAGGGAATCTCCTTTGTGTTCTTTGCAAAGGTCAAGGTGTAGTGTGCATTGTTATGTCTGAGCAAGCACAATCTGTTAAATCACAGCCGTCAAAACACAATAAAACAATGTTTTGTGTATCAGGTGGTGTTTGTTTTCTTTGTGGTATTTGCATTACATTTTTGTTTTTAGCAAACACTTTTATTTAAAGCAATGTACGGTGTGAACAAGATACATGTTATCAGTTTGTGAGTTTCCCCAGTAATTAAACCCATGAACTTGAATTGCTAGCACCACGCGCTGAGCTATAGGATGTAGCGATGCTTCGAAATTAAAAGTTTTTAATATTTGCTATTTGTATTGTTTTAACAATGAATGTGATGTTGTCCCTGGAGAATTCCAGTGATCTCAGTTCTGCACTGCCACTATTATGTCTTTGAGCAGGGCACGGTGCATAAGGTCGGTTAGCAGGGCTGTTCTTTATGGAACTATACATGAAGTTGCTGGAAGTGATTGGGTGATTGAGTCCATCGTGATGTATGTATAAAACCACGGTTGTAGGCATCTAATAATATTATTTTTACATATTTTCCCATTTGCACCTTTTTTTTAGTTTCTTTCATTTAAGCAGAATTGAAATAAAGGTCCACCTGCAGTTTTTTTAATAGCGACTTATAAGATCCAATGGTTTCCTTTTTTAGCGTTAAAAGTTTTGAAGGCTCTTATTTCACAGCCACACAATGTTCTGTTGTTTTTTTGGGAATAAGGAAGTAGTTTAAATCACATGCCTGTACTGTACAGTCTATAATTTCCTTATACTCCAAAACTGAACTTCCCACTTTTGTAGCTCGGTTTCCTACACCATTTCCTCCCAACCTGAGTTTTTTTTAAATGAGGGAAACACTTGTTTATGTACAGTACTTCTGTTCTTGTGACTTTATGAGCGAGCCAGTGGTGATGTTTAAAAACCAAGCTGTTTGAATCCAATTTTCTTTTGTTTTGTTGGAATTGAAGTGATATTCATTACTTAGGACTTTCGCACAATACTTTATATATAATGTAAGGTTTATATTGTGGCATCTAAACCAGTGGCAGTCTGGTTAAGTGTGCCTGTGTTTTCATCATTAAACTTCTGCACAGTTATAAATGGACAAGGCCTCCCAAATGCTATCTCTCCCAAATTCTTTATGCTATATAAAGTTGCAGGGACTGTTTCTGAACTTTCACTTCAGATACCCCTTACATAAGCCTCACATATGTCAAACAAATAATTTTTTGTCTGGAGATTTACATTCAGTCTGCTAAGAAATCTTTAGCAGAATATGTGCCCACGTTAATGCATTTGTAGTAAAGCACCTGGAGCAGAAACTGTTTAAATAAATGTGACATCTGCTGCTGTGATCAGTGAATTTTGTGTCGGATTTGGATGGTTCTAGACGTAGCCTGGGGCTTTTGTTGGGTGGGTATTGTGCATGATTTGTGTCAGGCAGTCTGACTGATCATTTACCATGATTCATGTCAAAAGCAGGCTGAAAGCGTGACACAAACCTACTTCCTGCAATTGTGCCAGCCACTGCACCAACTAAAGTGACAATTTTGGAACTGAAAGTATAGCTATACCTCCAAATAGAAGGGAAAAAAATGTGTAAATTAGTAAAATGGCTGGTACCTTAACCAATTATTTATTTATTTTTTATTTTAACATTTTGTTATTATATATAATACATTATTCAAAATTTTTAGGAAAAATCTCAAATATAAGATCATATAAATATCATTACATAATTTCTAAAAAAATATAAAAAGAAATACATTACCAGCAACAACAAAAAGCTACTTTAGGCTATTTAATATTTAAAATTTACCATCTTGTAGGACCCATCTCATATGACCCTATGACAAATCCTAACCCTGTGTTCATGTACACAGTATGAGCGACGTGTCAAAACCAGTGTCAAACTTGTCGTTGTTTTCAAAGCGCTCTAACTGAAAATAAGTAACAAGTAGGCCTAAGTTTCTGAATCTAATCTGGTCGCATCCGTGACAGTTCACAGTCATGGCTTCGAACAGTGATAATGGTTTTATTCAGGTTATCTTTGGGGTGTTTTAGCTTTACAGAAATGGCATGGTTGTGGTGTGAGCGTGTTTTTTTTCTCTCTGTGACTGTGGCACTGCTGTGTGAATGACTTTGAGGTCAGCTGGCATGAAGTGGTGTGAAGATCTATTTTAAAACCTATTGCTTGGATGTTACTGCCTCATGGAGTCCCTGTGGGTTTAGCAAAGCTCACCCCTGGTGTTTGCTATTAACCCTTTAGACCTGATGTGCAAATTCTTACAGGCACTCTGAAATAATTTCTGTGTTTTATGATTTTTTTATACGTAAGGGCCTTAAGACTTGTAAGATTACTACTTTTCAAAAAATGTCTTGAGAAAAAATTGTGGCAGATATAACGTAAAAACAAAATAACAAATAGATTACTTTATGGATTACTTCATTAACGATCCTTTATGATTTGAGGTGGCTTAGTAGACTAATCAGACTAATCAGGTTGGTTTGCTCTGTTCAGACAGAGAGATGAGGCCTTGAACATATCACATCCTTGTACCAACCCAGTCAGTTGACCCTCCCCACTGTAAATTTGGTGGTGTCAATGCAACCTTACAGCAGTAACAATGACTTCAGAAAGGCAGGAGGATATTTTCCTTTTTGCTGTTTGTTAGCTTGCGTGTTACAGTGTTGCAGAGATTTTAAGATTTTACCATTTTTGCAGTTCTGTTGCACTTCCAGCCCCTTAAAATTAGATTGAGAATATGACTTACCGTTGCAAGTCAGTTTTGTATCATGCCTTCTGCTTAGAGTAGTGATCTTAGTTCTGTCTGGACTTGTTTGAAAAAGTAGAAGCATACAGCAAAGTCATGTCTAAGTGTGCAAATTTTTGTCTGTACCCTGAGGGGCTTGATTCTGTCTGTCAACAGCACCCCACTTTAATTGTCAAGTAGCTATTTGTTTGCATATCATACTTATCGCATGGTATTGCACAGTTAAAAGGAGTTATTATCTTTACTCTGAGATAGAGCAGGACTTCCTGTACTTTACGGTTTGAACTTTAAGTAGTCGCACTCTAGGAGTTTGTTTACACTGAGACCTAATTACCATTCTGCATATCACACATATTTATATTGCAAAGTTACTAGGCAAGTAGAGTCTTCTGCAAACATGGATTTATATTGCAAAGTTACTAGGCAAGTAGAGTCTTCTGCAAACATGGATTTATATTGCAAAGTTACTAGGCTAGTTACTAGTAAGTAGACTCCTCATGAACGGAACAGTTCATTTACACTGGCAGTTGATATTCTGTGCTATGGCTTAAACCAATAGCTGAAGATCAGCTATTTTTGTGTTCTAAATCAGCACCAGGAGGTATTTAAGGCATGAAAGTTGTGTGCACATTGTATAATTTTGGCCACGAGAGCTGATTAATTACCCCTGCAATCAAATATTTGCTCTGATAAAATGTTCTCAGTGTCAGAAAATTTGAGATGCAGTGCTTTAGCGTGGCTTCTCCTAAAACGAAGTTAAAGCTGCAATCTATATCTACTTTGGTTAAAAATAAACAAAAATCGGCTACTGAGTACAAAACAGATCAGTATACAAAATGGCACCCTTACCTTACCCCGATTCGCAACGATATGTTTATAATATTGATTCATAATTTGGGCTGCTGGGTCAAATTTTTAAATGTCAGTTTGGCTTAGTTTGACTTGTAATATATGTAAACAAAAGTATGTTAAGGAACCTGCAATTTTATTTAAAACAGAGAAGGCAAAAGTTACGGATTGCAGTTTTAAATCAGGACCCAGTAAGAGGTCTGTTAAAAAATAACACTAGAGATTGTTCCCCTTACCAAACGTGACACAGATTGATTTAAAAATCTTTATTTAAAAATCTGAATGAGTCTTCTTGCATGTGTCAGTTTTTAGTGGCTTGAGTGTTGTCCAGTCTGACAATAATGGCAACTAAGATCACACAGTTTGTCATGGCTTATAGCTGTGTATCATGTTCATACAGTCTGATAAGCAACTATTATAAAAGACTAATAAAAATTGAACCGTGGGCACCCATCTTGGCTTTGGAACCGTAAGCGAGTGTGTAACCTTTTGTGCAGCTTGTACCAGTTGACCAGGTTATAGTGCTAACTGGGAGGACCAGTTAGCAGTTCACTCCAAACATCATATATGGGGTGAGATAAAAATGGAAGTGTATTTGGAAGAAATGTTATGTTGCCTTGTTTTTGTTGTACTTATTGTTTTGTCAACAGAGACATCAGAGATAAACTTTTGGTAAGTTTTGTAGTGCAATTCTAATGTATGTTGATATTAATGTAATGAGTTTTAATCTGTTAAAGTAGCAGTCTTTAATTTAGAAATCTGGCCAGGTAAGCAGGAGTCTTAAGTAAATGTTCTCCAGTGGTCTTTTTGGAAAGCTGCCAGTTACAGTAATGCAAACCCTTTTTTTTCCCCAAAGTCTGCTTTGCTGATCGACTGTTTGTCATTGATTAATTGCACTCTCACAATGCTGTTGTTTACTGTAGATTAACCATCTTACTAAAGTAAAGGAGATACTGTAATGCTTCAGTGTACTGTTCTGTCTGTATTGCTGTAATATGTGCGTTTTTAGTTCAAAATCAGCTTAAAGATTAACAGCTGCGCAGGTCCATTTAATTATATAGATCTGGAAGCTTTATCTGGAGATGTAGCTGCACATACAAACATACACATTTGTTTAAGGTTATGAAACCTTCCAGATGGTGTGTTTAAAAAGCTGTACCATGTTTTTTGAAGACATTTTGTGACATGAACAAATTAATGTGATCAAATGTATAATTCCACCGCTGCTAGTGGTCAAAAAAACTAATCTATTATTATAAACATGTTAATGTTTTTTTTAAATGCATTTACTCATTTTAGGGAGTGTTTCATTCCGATTCAATCTGTGTGTATTTAGAAATATTAAGGAGTGACTGAGGAGTGATATTGTTGTCCTGTTTTGAGAAGTCTCTTTCCCTCAGTGGGAACGTTTACACACACTTTGCGAGCGCTCTCCAAGCTGAGGCTTTTCCAAGGACATGCTGTACACATGGTGCAAGCAGGTCGTTCAGTGCTCTGCTCAGCCCCCACGTCCATAAAATACACACACAGAAATGTGCTGTCAGCGTATTTAAACCTTTTAAAAATGTTGTAGTTCTTGACACTTTTTATTGTCTATGTTTATTTATTTTTATTTTATTTATTTAAAACCTTGTGATACTAATATGAGCTAAGATGTAGCTTAAACCTGTCTAAACCAAACAGCTGGAGACCTAATGTTAATTAATTATTTATATTTGTATTTCTTTTATTTAAACTCACTGGTAAAGAACAGCACCTAACACATACTACTGCAACAGACAGCCTGAGGGCTGAATTTTGTGGATGTGCACTGATGTCTGTTTTTGAATGTATATTGACTGTATTTAGATCACAAAATCACACAAAAATTAGGCAGTTCAGTGTCAGTTCCAACTGACACTATAACGTCTTTTATAGGATTTTACTATTTACATTTACACATTTGGCAGACGCTTTTGACTTACATTGCATTATACTATACATTGTTTCTGAGTATATGCAATCCCTGGGATCAAACCCATGACCTTAGCGTTGTTAACGCCATGCTCTAACCACTGAGCTACAGGAAAGCCTTCTGTTAATGCACTTCATATTTATATTTAATTTTTATATTTAAAGTTTTTTTAACTCATTAATAATTAAAGTTTCAGAGGTCATTATGTTCACTTAGTGGGACCCATTTTTATGCTCAAATGTATGTCTTGAGTTTGTAAGAGTGTTTTATCTGTGCTGTTCAGCTGCTGTGGTTGGCTGACAGTACCAGGTCTGGGCACTACTCACAGATCTGATAGGGGTGCGGAGCAATCGGGGCAAGTCGAACAGCACCAGACTTACTCTGTGCCTCCAATACATGGTCAATATCTTCTCTGATGGGGAAATCAATTCCTGACTATAATACTGGTGACTGAGAAACTGCACTAAGAATAAAAATGGTCAGATTTGTTTTTTACATAGTAACTGAAGTGTCTTACTTTGTGATATACAGATCCCAGAGCCACAGAGCTGCCTCTGGTACTAGGTT
>JAZGTJ010005351.1:0-27756 GCA_036877575.1 Botia almorhae | reverse complement strand
GAAGGCCGAACTGAAGTCCACAAACAGGATCCTCACATAAGTCCCTGGTCTGTCCAGATGCTGCAGGATGAAGTGCAAGCCAATGTTCACTGCATCATCCACTTAACTGTTTGCTCGGTAAGCAAACTGCAGGGGGTCCAGTAAGGGTCCGGTGATGTCCTTCAGATAAGCCAGAACCAGTTTTTCAAACGACTTCATGACAACAGATGTTAGCGCCACAGGTCTGTAGTCGTTAAGTCCTGTTATCTTGGATTTCTTTGGAACAGGAATAATGGTTGAATATATATATATATTATATATATAATTATATATTATATATATATTTATTTGAAAATCAAATCTGTAAAGACAGGTACACTGAAGTACTGACAACTTTAGAACATTGTCCATTGTTTTACATACCATTGTTTTAACACTCACTAACATTTTGTGACAAAATGCACGTCACAGCATTTGATCTTAATAATCTAAAGCATGTGACAATTTGCATTATCCTTGTTTTGAGAACAAAAATGAACCTGAAATTTTAGTTTAGAGCCTAGACTGCTGAACTAGACTCACTAAAACCCCAGCTAAAGTACAATACACTAATGAATATTTATGCCATTGTACTAGAATATAATCCTTCTCATTTTAGGTTCTGAATACAGTGTGGACAATTCATATTTAAGTAATTCCCTATTTCCTTTATCACAGAACGCAAATGAACAACTATTGGACAAATGTAATAAAAGATGAATAAAGATGAAAATGAAGTGTTGAAAAATGACCATGTTGTTTATCAGCTCACTGTCTTTCACATATGTGAAAGAAAGCAATTGAAATGGGCAAAAACAATGTTGCGAGTATGTGTATGTACTGGCTCCACACTAAATCTGTCTGTCTTTCATTCTCCAAGGTCCTGTAGTTAGCTGGATCCAAACTCCGAGACCAGATGGTGGGGGACTGGATGAAATGACCCTGAGACAGTTCATCAGGATTTGATAGACTTCTTTAGTAAACCTACCGTTATTTACATGACAACTTTTAGCTTTATTTTGTTCCCTGCTTATTCACAGGAGTGTGATGTTATGGCTGCAATTAGTAACACTATGCCTCACCGCTTTTTGTTGGCACGATTTCTCAGTGCCCGACATATTATCAAATATAATTGGAACCATCAGTTTTCCATCAATAATTAACTATAAATCATCAAAATCAACTCTGTTTGTATCTAAAACAGTTACAAATTGCAGCTTTACCGTGCCAGAGAACTGGCCCTCCTGGTCGAGCCTGGCTTCTCCCAAGGTTTTTTTCTCCATCTATTCATCATTTAAGTTTTGGTTCCTTGCCACTGTCGCCCTGTTGGCTTGCTTGCTGGGAGATTGCTGACGTCTAACTTAGCCTAGGGTTTTATTGTATATATTTTATGTACGTATGTATGCTACTTTTGCATGTTGTGTGTAGTTCATGGTACTATTGCAAATCCCTTATACCTCTGTCCCATAAGATGTTATCTATTATATGCCATCCCTATGTAAGCTAGAGCGCATATCTTGCTCAATAATTTTGTGGTTTTATCGCTTCAGTCAACCCATTATTCATAAACATACTATAAACCTAGTATACCTGATTAGTCTTATGCATCTCACACATATTTGTCGGGATCTATAAGAAGGAACACAGGGAATCCAAATGCAAGCGAACAGGTTTAATGAGTTTGTTCAGCACGAAAAGTCAATAGAACACAGAATAACACAGGAATGACACAGTCCGGCTCAGACGAACCACTCCGGCCACAAGAAAAGCAGCCCATATGCAGACAGGGAGAAAACGGTGATGGGACCCCGGGAGGGTGATGAGCAGGGCAAGAGAAGTGGCTGGCGGACTGGATGGGTTAAGCGATGGGAACCGGCGAAGAGCAGGTAAGTCCGGCGGTGGTGATGGCGACGACTGAGTCCGGGACAGTGGGGAACACCACTGGACCAACAAGTTGAGCGGGTAAGCAGACACTGGAACACAGCAACACAGCACTAGACACAACCTGGAGTGAGACAAGACAGGACTAGCACAAACAGAGACTAACACTAAGAAGCTACGCTAATCTGACTCGACTTGGTTTCTTGGAAAGCACAAATAAAGAACTTTTACTAAACTTGACTCGACTCGGCTAGCCTTAAACTAATAATTTCCACAAAAAGCATGGTCGGAAAACTGGACTACATCCAAGATGATCTGACAACGAGGGGAAAACACAAGGGAAATATAAAGGGGAGAAATCCCGTCGCTATGACGGGAATAGGAAAAAGCTGGGGCGAACAAGAGGGTGGGGTAGACGCGGACAGCGGAGCACGTGGCGAGCTGTCAAAGCCGATCAGACCGAAGTCCTGATAGTACCCCCACCCCCCCAGGGGCACCACCTGGTGTCCCCGAAGGAGAAACACCCTGCCGACGACGGAAGTCCACGATCAGGGAATGGTCCAGAATGTCCCGGGATGGCACCCAACTCTGCTCTTCCGTGCCATAACCCTCCCAGTCCACCAAGTACTGGAAACCCCTGCTCCTGCGACGGACCTCTGGGATCCGTCTGACAGAGTAAACAGGCTCGCCATCCACGAGCTTGGGAGAAGGGGGGTGGGGACTGGGGCAGAGGCTGGAGGGTTAAGGGGAGAGGATCGCACTGGCTTTATCCGGGAGGCGTGGAAAACCGGGTGAACCCAACCAAGGGAAGGGGGCAGACGAAGCCTGACCACCACCGGGCTCAACACCTTAGTGATCCGGTAAGGCCCGATGAACCTGGGTGCCCGCTTGCGAGATGCCAGACCCGTTGACCACAGACATAGGTCGGATGAGGGACCCGGTGACGATCAGCGACCGCCTTGGTGAGCCGTGAGGTCCGGGCCAGGACCTCCTTGGCCTTCCTCCAAGTGCAACAACAGTTCTGGACGAAGGCCAAGGCCGACGACACCGCAGCCTTAGGTTCCTGTGCGGGAAACAAGGGAGGTTGGTAACCAAGACTACATTCAAATGGGGACATACCTGAAGCAGAAACCGGTAATGAATTTCGGGTGTACTCAACCCACAAAAGCTGGTGGCTCCAGAAACTCGGATTATGGGGTGTCAGGCAGTGAAGAGCTCTCTCTAGATCCTGGTTGGCTCACTTGCACTGCCTATTGGTCTGCAGGTGGAAACCAGATGACAGACTTAACGTGGCCCCAATCTGTCAACAAAATTCCTTCCAGAACAAGAAGATGAACTGCGGGCCCCTGTCGGAAACAACGTCAGTCGGTAATCCATGTAACCGAAAAAACGTGGTCGCCCACTAACTACGCAGTCTCCCGGGCTGAGGGCAACTTGAGAAGGGGAATGAAATGGGCCACTTTGGAGAAGCGGTCCACCACAGTCAGAACGACAGTGTTATTGTTAGAGGGAGGAATTCCTTCCAGAACCAGAAGATGAACTGCGCGCCCCTGTCGGACACAACGTCAGTCGGTAATTCATGTAACCGAAAAACGTGGTCGACCACTAACTATGCAGTCTCCCGGGCTGAGGGCAACTTGAGAAGGGGAATGAAATGGGCCACTTTGGAGAAGCGGTCCACCACAGTCAGAACGACAGTGTTATTGTTAGAGGGAGGAAGCCCAGTGAAAATGTTAAGGGCAATGTGGGACCATGGACGAGAGGAAATCGGGAGAGGCTGGAGCAGACCAATAGGCGGAAAGAGAGAGAGCATCAGGCTTGGTATTCTTAGACCCCGGCTGATACGAGAGGGTGAAATCGAAACGGCCAAAGAAGAGTGCCCATCGAGCCTGGTGTGAGCTCAGCCTCTTGGCCAAACGGATGTACAGCTTTCCTGTAGCTCAGTGGTTAGAGCATGGCGTTAACAACGCCGAGGTCATGTGTTCGATCCTAGGGATTGCACATACTCAATGTATAGTGATCAATGTGTATGTATAGTTTAATGCAATGTAATGCACCTTCCCATCCTTCCCAGACCATTGGGATATCATCGCTCCAACCCTAACTTCAGAGGCAGCCACCTCCTCGATGAACTGCCGCTCATGATCTGGAAAAAAGAGAACAGGGGCAGAGGTGAAACGTGACTTGAGGTTACCAAAGGCTGCCTGAGCCTGTGAATTTCATCTGAACTGAACCTTGGTGGAGGTTAGAGCGGTAAGCAGAGCAGCTACCGAGCCAAAGTTCCTTATAAATCACCAATAGAAGTTGGCAAACCCCAGTTTTGTTGAAGCAGCCACGGGTACCCCAGAATTATGGGGGCCCCGGGCGACTCCGTAAGGTACAAAACAATGTCCTCACGATGATTGCCCGAGACAACAAGACAACGGTGTGAAGTGGGTAACGGAACCCCCCTGAAAGAGAACACAACACTCAAACAGACAAAGAAGACTGGGGAGAGAATGTCATCGCCCGGCCCACCTGTGCTCTCCGCATCACTGATGGGTCTTGTTTTTTGCTGGACAGACCCTGGTGAAGTGACCCAGCCTCCCACAGTAGAGACAAAGACCCGAGCCCAAGTTGCATGGGCTCAGGGTCGCTGACAGGAACCTTCACAGCAGGAGACCGAGGGCTGGCCGCGGCTCCCTCTGACACCCAGGACGCACAAGCCGCTTGACGCCGGAGAGAGAGATGTGAGTGAACAGGTGATAGCGATGACGGGAATAGGAAACAGCTGGGGCGAACAAGAGGGCGGGGTAGACGGGGACAGCGGAACACGTGGCGAGCTGTCAAACAACTCCGTGCTCCAACACAGAACAAAACAATACAAACCCAGGCCGATCAGACCAAAGTCCTGACAATATTATTTGCAAAAAAAAACATTAACACGTCATTTGTTCCGTGTTTTTATTATTATTCTATGTTTCTCTATGTAAAGCTGCTTTGAAGCAGTAAAACATTGTAAAAAGCGCTATAAAAGTAAAATTTAATTGAATTTGAAAAAAATTAAATATAACATACTCATTGCTCAATGCGAAAATATCCTTTAAAAGAATAACAAACACTCTAATGTGCTCTGGGAGAACATGACAAATGATAATGGAGAAAATGAGTTCAGGAGTTTAGTATGATATGTGTAAGATACAAAATTTAATCTGTGTTTGAATTTTGCAAAATGTTTGATATTTACTGTTTGTGGTACTGGGGAAAGAGGGAAGAGTGAAGATATGATTTGTAGGTATGATTTAAGATTTCCTTGGAAAGAGACTGCTAAACTACTACCGTGAGTACCACAAACAGACTATGCCTACCCACATACAAACATGCATATGCTTTTACCCAACCAATGCACAGATAAGCAAATTTGACATTAAATTTAACATTAACAGGGTTCAGGTTTGAAAAATGTTTTTCATTCCCTGTACATTTGAATTTCTAAATGTTCTAAAATACATTGTTGAAAAATTTTTGAGATTTCTCTATGATGGAAGATTGTTATTGGAATTGTAAACCACAGAGAAGTGTATTTGCCTTTAGCACAGCCACACAGTTAGCTTTGATAAATGTAAACAAAATTTAAGATATCAAAGCCAACAACTATGATCTAAACTCAGGTGAAATCAGATATACTACCTGCCCTATTCGCAGGAAGTGTTTGCCTCTCTCTCTGTCAACAAACGTATTGTTTTGTTCTCATTGAATGAATTCTATGAAACCAGCATCAGATATGGTGCCTGGCCCTTGTCCCACATCTCCAGTGCAAGATAAACGAATACAGCTCACAGGAAGTTGGGCCATTTCTATGAGGGGGAGTGAGAAAACAGTGTTTTGCTATAGTGAAGCTCAGTTATTTCCACTTCTGGACCTAAGGGCCCAAAAGTGGCCCTCATATACTGGGTTTCCATGCGATTCTCTCTGGAACAACAAGTTTGCTTTGACGTCAAACTGCAAAGTTTTTGTGGCACTTCCAAAAAAATTCCCAAGCTTTCATAGCTCCTGACATGACCATGATGGAAAAAGTTAACCCAAGTGTCACAGCAAGTTTGGTAAACAGCCCACTTTTTCTCAAGACATGCCCTAAATAGCTTGTTCCATGTTTCTTCTTCACTCTGCACTCTGACAGACCCCTTCTTTTGACTTTTTGTTTGTTCATCTTTTGTTAAATTTGTACAGCATGTCTGAAAATATATTAAAATAAACTTTGATGTCACCAAAGAATCATTAACAAATTTATAGGTGTGAATAAATAGTGTATTAATAGCTGACATCATTCTACTATAAATCCATGTGCATGGTTGCACATGTGACATCTCGTAAACAAGCTAATCATGCTAATGTGGCTTTATAATCGCACTTTAGTCAGTGCAAACACAAAGTCCAGCTCGCTTAAGATGATCACTGTCATTACCCGTAAACTTCAGTATAAAGGTTATTCAACAAAAGCACACTTTAGTGGTTGGTGCTGTCTGGGTGGTGGCAGCTGTTGTGTTGACATGATCCCTATCTGCTCTGATCGGTGGCCACAGAAGGGATGTTTTCCACCACTCAGCATTAATATGTTTGCTTGTTTAATGTTAATCTGTTTAATGCTTAACCTAAGAAAATTACTAGATGCATAAAAGAATACAAATAATTTTAATTCCTTGGATTAGTATCCGTAATAATAGTTTTAATAGGCAAATATAATTATTCAATATTTTTGCTCAAAGACATTATAAAATTCCATCCTGTTTTGTATTAACATACATTATTGCACAAATCCAACAAAACTGTATGTTAACTAAGAGAAAACAACCTGATGATTCAACCACATGTTGAATCCTACCAGAAATGTACATGCCATGCAAAAAGGCAATTTTGCTTTTGCAAAACTTTATTGTACTTTATTGTATCTTAACTTTATAAAAAACATGTTATTGTTTAAAGTACTTAATACTAATGTAAACTCATTTTAAGTACATTGGAAATAGCATCATTGTACTATGGGGCCTCCACAGTACTCCTTTGTAAGGGATACCTTTAATTTTATTCTTAGTGGTGCTTTGATTGTATAAATGTATCCATTGTCTTTTCACTATTGTGTTATGACCTTAATTGGAACATTTGTGTGGTGGAGCATATGCAATGCTTGCGCTCTATGTTATGCTTGATATGTACTGTAGGTCAGTTGTTGTGCTGGCTCAACAGAGTTCTATCCTGTCATAGACTACTGTACCTAATGCTATGCTATTTGTTCTGCCGTATCTGATTGTATAGATATAGGTACACAAAGATTTTCCAAAATAATTTAAGCTATTGTTGAGCAATTAAGAATGGAAAACAACATTCTCATTTAATTTTAGCTTTAATCTTTTTTTGGGACAAGTAAGAAATGTGCAACACAATCTTAACATAAGTTTAATACTAAAATTATAATAATAAATATAATAATAAAGAAAACAGTGATTCCACCAGTGAAATCACACAATTTTACAGTGTGCATGTTCATCATCGACTTTGCAATGATGAAATAAAAAAGTCTGCAGTTTTATCTACATTTACATTTCGTCATTTAGCTGACGCTTTTATCCAAAGCGACTTACAAATGAGGACATGGAAGCAACTTCAACTACAATAAGAGGCAACAGTGAATAAGTGCTATGAACAGGTCTCAGGTATTTCAACACAGTATAAGAAGGTTTTTTTTTTAAAGAATAAGAGGTGGCGGTGTGTTAGTAAATTAGTCAAGGAAGTGAAGACGAAAAAGGTGAGTTTTTAGTTGTTTCTTGAAAATGGCTAATGACTCATGGAGTAATGACTGATGGAGATATGGAGTTCATTCCACCAACCGGGGCAGAGTGAAAGAAAGAGTCAGAGAAAGCGATTTCTTCCTTCATTGGGATGGTACCAGAAGGCGACGTTCGTTAGCTGAACGCAAATTTCTTGTGGGCACATAAGTGCGAAGAAGTGAGAGCAGGTAGGGAGGTGCGGATCCAGTAGTCACCTTGAAAGCAAACATCAGAGCCTTGAATCTCATGTGAGCAGCTACTGGCAGCCAGTGCAACTGGATGAACAGTGGCGTGACGTGTGCTCTTTAAGGCTCTTTAAAGACCACTCTAGTTGCTGCATTCTGAATCAACTGCAGGGGCTTGATAGTATAAGCTGGAAGCCCTGCGAGGAGAGCTTTGCAGTAGTCCAGTCTGGAGAGAACCAGAGCTTGAACGAGAAGTTGTGCTGCGTTATTCGATAGGAAGGGTCTGACCTTCCTGATTTTGTAGAGGACGAATCTGCAGGAATGATCTGTCAGGCAGGTTGAGATGCGAGTCGGTACCGTGGGATCATCAGGGTGGAAAGAGAGATAGAGCAGGGTGTCAGCATAGCAATGATAGGAAAAGCCATGTTTCTGAATGACAGATCCTAGAGACGCCATGTAGATGGAGAAGAGGAGTGGTCCAAGAACTGAGCCCTGGGGCACCTCAGTGTCTAGGTTTTGCAGGTTGGACACCTCTCCCCTCCAAGACACCCTGAACGACCTGTCAGAGAGGTAAGAACTGAACCACCGGAGTGCGGTACCTGTAACGCCCAAGGATTCGAGCGTAGTCAAGAGGATCTGGTGGTTAACAGTATCAAAAGCGGCTGACAAATCCAGCAGAATAAGGACTGACGATTTGGAGTTCGCTTTAGCCAGTCTGAGGTCTTTAACAACCGAGAGCAGTGCAGTCTCGGTCGAATGACCTTTCTAGTATCTAGTATCTATCTAGTAGCTCCGTAACCATACATTGGAATTGAAGCAAATTACATATAATAAAAGTCACTTCAAATGTGGTTAATTGTGTTTAGGATTCTCTCACTAATAGTCCTCCGTTCAAAACAAGAAGAGGAAAAAAACATTGACACAAAGGGTAAGCAAAAGCAAATGCATTGTTACAAAAGAAAGATGCTTATTAAAATTTAAAAAGTTTAAAAAAGCTAATCTCAGTTTAAGTGACGTGCATTATCCACATCCTGTTCCTGATCAGCAAAAACAAACAACAAGAGTAACCGCATTGTTTGACATCAGTGATTATGTAGTTGAAGCTTATTGTTGGCCATGTTCTGTGAATATTAAATCTTCACGGGAATGAGAAATTAAAGAATAACACGTATAAAGAAGTTATTTGCTCAGTTCATAAGGATTTAACAGTTTGAATTGTATGACTTTTGTTTCTTTGACGCCTCTTTATCCTTATGACATTTAGCAACACAAAGAGGTAATTCTTAAATTTTGGCAGAAACAATTAGTTTTAAATCCTTTGAATATTGTTATCATGTGTTATGATGTTTGCCTGCCATATTAAAGTGGTTTAAAGGAATGTTCAAGGTTTAAAAGAAGCTTGATCATCAGAAATTTACAGTTAAAAGGAATAAGGAGTAATTTGAGGAGAATTTATGTTAGCGCTTTAGTAAAAATCCATTATCCATATTTTCTGCTTTTAAAACCTCAGACTGCCTTGTCCTATTTATTTCTATTGTAACAGCCTTACTGCAACCACTTTTTTTGAAGTTATTTTTGTGGTAATCAACACAACTTCTGAGCTTAATTTGAATTAAAGCTGGAACATTTGTTTAAGGGTCACCACTAGTTGTACCAGAAGAATCATTACACCTTCAGAGAAGGTGTTTAAAGAACACCTTTAAAAAGTGAAACTGTTTGTTACAAAGTACAAAGGTTTTGTATTATTTGAATAAAGTATGCTGGCACAAGAATTTGATTATTTTGTCCAAAATTGAGGAAGACTGTATACCTAATTACACGCCTGTGATGTTCCCCTTTCGGCATGGCAACAATTTTCTCATTTGACATGTTTAAAGTGTAGATGTATGTGACACCAAAAAAAGTCACAGAACTCAAAAGTACAAAAAAGTATACAAAGTCATTTTGACATTGCAGTAAAAACCCTCTTATGGGGGAGGGGTCCTTATTTCTACTTCACAGAAACCCACTCCAACATTCAGAACTCAAAATTTCACCTTATGGCACTCCTTGTACATTCAGATGGGCACTTCGGTACAGCTATCCACTTTTGTCCAACTTGAATGCATTCCTGCAAATTCCAACTTGATTCAAGAGGATGTTCTTTCCTATTTAGGCTCTGTAACAATGGCAGAGTCACAAGACACAGTGTTCCATGGAGGGTTTCTCAGTCAGCAGGAGAATAACATTTCTCTATTTGATCAAATGTGGCCAGCAGAAAGTCACTGTAGTGAGGTGTTACGTCTCAGTGGAAGGAGAATGTGTCACTATCTCTACACAGTCTTTCTCTAGGATTTTCTCAGAATCCTGCTTAACTTCAACCTCCAGCTCAAACTGAAACTTGACGCCACCGTCAGTTTCTGTCTCATAGAAGGGTGGGGAGGGACTTTGTGGTATCATACTGTGGTACCAGTTTCTGTTCTCCTCTAAAGTGTCCAAGATATCTTGTGCATCTGGATGCACCAGATCTGCCCATGTCTCCCACAGTGGATGCACGATGTAATCGATGAAACCAACCTAAAAGACAAACAAGCCAACAACATGACTGATGTGAATTGTAGGTGCGATGATTACTTGGTCATACCTTGGCAACCTTAGACATCCTTTGATTTCTACCTGGAGCTATGGATATGACTCAAAAATCATAGATTGAACTTTCACCTGAGACTTCTCCACTGAAGCAGTGTGTTTGTCACACATGGGGCTGATCTCCATGCCTCGCTCTCTTTCTCTGTCACCTTGGTAGAAGAACTCTTCCATAATGCGGTCTGTCCATTGGCGGTACAGATCTAAGGATTTGGTGGGGTTGCTGAGATCGGCACAGTGAACCATATTGCGTAAGACCTGTTGAGACACAACATTTAAGGTTATTGAGGGACAAGGACTAGTACAAGGACACAAGAATCTAAGCAGGGACTTACCTGTATCCTGTCTGTATAGTTGTCAAGCAACAACACTCCTGAGCTAGTCACCTTCTTCGTCTCAACCATTGTTTTCAGATCAGCCAGTAAGCTCATGTGCTTGGACATGTCTGTTGCTAGTACCTATTGACAAACATACCAAACTTTAGCATAAAGTATAAAAAGAAACCCAATCATTAGTGGACTAGCAAAAAAACACCTACCATGTCAATGACCATTTTTCTGAGGGTCTGATGCTGCTTCTTGGAGAGGTTCTGGAAGATATCACAGTTTTCCCCCTGCAAAAGCTTAAAACCAACAGCTAGGTGATGGTTCTCAAGAACAGACTCATCGTTGTACATAAGGGCCAGCTCTGAGTCTGCAGGAGAGACAGGCACATGTTTATGTCATGTTCAGTCATAATGCTGAAACTTTGTTCTTCCATCTGGCTTGAGTATACTTGAATAACTGCAGCAGTTTGGGTTTATAAGATAACAGTCTCCAATATATAAAAAGAGAAAAAGCTCACACTTACTGGTATTAATTAAGAACTGGTTCGAAACCCCTGGGTGGTCCACATCATGGATGGCTGCAGCAAAGATAGCTCCCAGAATCTCCAGGTCCATAAAGACCGCCTGTGAATAGTAAAGGTAAAGCTTACTGTTAGACTGTGGAACTGTAGATTCTGTAGATCTGTATATAACAGACACGTTACTAACAGAACCCAACTTGTTATTTTCGTGTTTTATATTTTATATAGAGAAAACATGTGGAAATTAGCTACAGACAAAATAATGCACATTGTTTGGGGATTAGAGAGCTCATGCAATTTAGAAACAAAAATGTCTTCAGCTGTGACTTCAAAGTTCCTTGATGAAAGATTAGAAAAATAATAGAGAAAACAATGCATTTGTACTAGAGGAGACAACACAAGGGAAGCATGCTTTCTGATATGATATAATTAGTGCTGGCTCAAGTGGCCATATTGAAAGCACCACATCAGTAAGAATCTTGTTAGTTAAAACTAGTTAAACTGTCAGCATGTTTCTTAATAATAACCACAAAGATAACTTGGCAACGTGAGCACACAAGATTGTTACTATCACAATGCAAGGAACACATGTACAATGAACACCATGTGCTCTCATCACATTGACCAAGCATTCACATCTGCATCTAAGTGCTTTTGTATGTTTCTAGTGTAAGAATGTCTTACATCCAGTGCAGGTGTGGACAGCAGAATGTGCGTGGACTGGGCCACGTCAGCTGCGTGGAGACTGTTGTGATAGGCCACGTCTGCATGGTAATGGTCTTCAAGAGTCATCATGTATGTCACAAAGGTGTCCACTGGGATCCTAAATATCTTCATTAAATCTCTCTCCTATAGACAATAAATTTTAATTTATAAAGAAAATATATTCCTTTCTTGATAGGTGAGCTTTTTGTTTCAGGCACTTACCTGAAAGATGGCGTACATGATGCAGGTCAGCGGCCGGTGGTGAGAATGCTCTGCAACTTTAAAAATGTTTAGACCCCACTTGTTGATGTCCTCCAGATCCTACAAAGGCAAGAGAATATACAAATTGGATGTCAAACTGTACAAGCCCAATACAACATTTCAAGAAGGATTGCATCAATCATTTTTTAAACTGTACCTTTGAAAGCAAGTCCTCAAGATCTGTTTTTACTCCAAAGCGGCCCACACCACAGCTGCTGGAGAGACCAGGACCATATGTGACCTTCCTCACTCCACTGATCTTAGTCATGAGCTGCTGCTGCCTCCTCTTCCTGTCCCGCGTCTTTGGTGTAGGTGATGGGATCTCCAGTTCATTCTGTTTATCTGGAGGGGTGTACGTTTCGGTCTGTTACTTGTTGTTTGTTAACAATAGCACCCACACACTTAATTCACAACTGTGACTATGACTTGTCAAACCAAGAATTCAAGTTATAAAAAATAAGTCAATATTAGTAAAAGCCACCAACAATAACATTTTGCCCAAAGTTCAACAGTCGATGCTACATTAGATTTTCCATGTTGGTCCAGGCAGGCATGTTGGTCCAGGCAGGTTTATACTGGTTAGTGGTTATACCTGGTATACCTGTACTGGTTATACCTGGTTTGGTGCTGGTCTAAATGGTGGACCAATGTAGCTAGTTCTTTTGTTAACAACATGTTAACAAAAAAACAATGTGCTGTTTTTGGTAAAACTGGTTAATCAAGTCTTGCTGGTTGAGCTAGTTACTTAATTGGAACATAAGCTCTCCACAATTCTATGTTGGGGACCAGTATGTAAAACCTAATACAAGTTGTTGTCGTGGAGAGCTTTTCAACAAGGTTTACAGTCTTTTAATTAAAGATTGAGATTGTGGTAAAAAGCCTACCTGTATGAAAGACAAATCTCCATGATTTTCCAATTATTTCCTCTAAACAGAAATTAAATGGAGAGCACATGGAAAGCTAGTTGCTGGTGTCCCTATCAGATACTTTTACTAGCTTTACTAGCACCAAAGCAGCAATACCCAGCATGGAAATTTGTGCTGGTCTAAGCTTATCTTTTCAGCAAGGATGTATGTCAGCAAAGGTCTCATTTGCGTCTATTTTAATTTCTGTTATTTATAAAAGACCACATAGAAAATGTATCTTGCCTGTAGTGCTGGTGCTGTGTACATTTGCTGCTAAATATTTTTTCCCAACAACACATTTAACCTTAAATTTAACCTGATATTCAGTGAGTCAACATTCACCAAACCATCTTTAACACTCTTAAACTTTCGTTATTTTCCTGAATCTAGTGAATCACATTTCATTCCACAGTTTATTTGCTCCTTTCTCTTGATTTCTTCCTCCAGTCAACTGCCATTCCCTAAGAACCACATCAATCCCTACTTCTCCTTCCAAACATCTGCTGTTTTCCAGGGCTTGAGATGCCTGCAAGCTCCACATAACATGTTGCATATTAAGAGCGTAAGTCTGAAAATCTCCCTGCCATTGACTGTGAGTAAGTGTGTAGGCCGTAAGGTTCTGAACGCAGGGGTTAGGAGAGTACAGTGACCTTGTGACATCTTACGTAAACTACAGTTTCAGCCCCCCTTTCTTTCTCTCTTTCCAGAGAGGGACTAGATCACACTGGTTTGAAAAACAGTGGTGAAGGCAAACCACATGATGTTCAGTTATTATTAAACCTTAAAACCTTATCTCTTTAGATATCTGTGTTTTTATAGAGGAGCTAGACAGCTTTTTTATCCACAATCTTTCATCTCTCATCTAAATGACAATTTGAGTTTTAACCAATGTGGTTTTGTTTCTCCATTTTTAAAAAGATTTATATTTCAGTTTGTGTGCATACATTTTAAGTCTGCTTGGAAGCCTAATGATTCTATTTTGAATTTTGCTATTTTTTTATTTTGTAAAATTTATTTTGTTTTTATTTTTTATTTTTATTTTGTTTATCTGGTAAATCCCTTATTTGCTTTAATGACTGCATATATTTAAGCTGGACCCCACAAAAGGAATGGAAGATCAAAGAGGTTAACAAGGTTAATCAAAGAGGTTAACATAATGTCACAAATTTGATTAGTAATGCCTAAAATTGTTCAAATGCTAAACCTTTTCATTTTTTCTAGGTTTCAATAAAATTTTAAATCCAAGATTTGAAGTCTTTATATAATGTATATGTTTCAACATACTGTAAATGTCCCTTAGTAGTCAATATTAGTTTGTTTGGTATTGCAATTTGTATATTGCATATTTGAACTTTGGGTCTCATCTATAAGACACGAACAGAACAGTTTTCTATTTAAATCATTTGTAATCCAATTATTTACACCTTTGCATCAATTCGTTTTTTTATGAATGTGGATTGTTGCACTTAAGCTCTGTATGTTTTTTTTTTTGCTCCCATATTGTATGTTGCACATTGTAAATATGTCTTGTATTTATACCCTGAAAGTTTCTGTCACATACTGTATGCATATTGTACTCTAATTTGCAACATAACATGGGAGCTGTCTAAGGTACAAAAGCTTTCTCAACATATATACATCTACAGTATCTTCACCAGTACACCAATGAGCACCAATCATTTGGAACATAAGACTCACCTAAAAAGGTGTTGGAGATGAACTCAGACACCTGGTTTCCAGAGCGACTCATCTCGGACAGGTGTGTCAGTTCTCGGTTCAACATCCTCTTAAACTAAAACACAAAACACAGCAAGCCTCAGTAAATGCGCATAAGTGTTTCTGGAATTCTCAATTCACAGCCAATGTTAAATGCCCTCACAGACATATACAGTACTGTATAAAATGTTGCATATATGAATACTGTTTGACCTATAAAATAATACTTTTCTGATTTTCAAGCAACCTGTGTTAGAAACTCAATCAATATGTCTAGCTAAATGAGTCAATCAAAGTTAACAAAACCAAAATGTGGTAAAGCAAACAATGTACTTAAAGGAATAAGTTTCTCATACACACTTTCTTTCTCACACACACAGACCTTAATGTAACCCCAGGACACTGAGAGCAGGTAGTTGACCTCAGGCATGTTGACTTTTTTAGTTAGCAGACTTAAACTTGCTCTCCTCATTTAGACAGTGTTACAAAAAACAAATTTCAGTAGCACCCGCACAGTCTCTACCAATCTCATCTCTGTATTCCGTTTGACATCCCGGATATCTTCTGATAAACAGCAGGCAAGAGCTGAGATTCAGACTGAATTCCATGAGATCTTCCCTGCACTAATTCCAGCCAGTCCGGTTCCTTTCTTTTCTTTTCCTTTCTGCGTGCCTTATTTTCTGTCTTTCCTTTATGCGCCCTCCTTCTCTATGTCTCTCTCTCCTGCCTCTATACAGTACACACACAATTACCTATCTATTTAAATGGAAACATTCCATAGACGTTTATTGTTTTTATACATAGCTAGTTATAAACAATATAACCTAACCGGCACTCTGAAGCTAACTCTAAAATGAACTTATAAAAAAAATTATTTACTACATTTTTATGGATTTTTTACAAATGAGAACATTCCCAAAGGGAAGGTTTGCTCCAATATATGGTTAAGTAAATCCCAACATACGCATTTTCTCTCTCTCATGCCATATTCTGCTCTTCTTGAAAGATGGTCAATGATCCTCATCAAATTGCTGATGGCAAATATGTTTTAAAAGGTATGGTGGATAGTTTTCTATAATGCAAACTATAGTAAAATAAAACTATAGTTATGTTCTCTTGCCAGTAGTTGCCGGCCATCTCTGGCCATGTTTTCTCATCGTCAGATCAGTGAACATTTTCCACCTGAAAGAGTCAGAGATGCCAATATTGTGCCATGATAAATGCCATGGAAACAGCCACATGAACAAAGTTTTACCATGCCAGACAAAAGTAACATGGAGTACACACAAACATGATACACTGTACAAGTTCATTTTGAAATGTTAATGTTATGCTGTTAAAATAGTTTAATATACAGCAAATAACTCACTAGTTCAAGGTAAGGATATAATAACAGTTTTTAAAAGTGGCAAAAATACATTTTACATCATATGTAATATACTGTATATCAAAACTAAATAGTATAAAATTACTATTTAATAAAAACGATATTAAAAACTATAAATGAAAAAAAACTATATATGAATAAACTATAAGTGAACGCTTATACATTAAAAATAATAAATGAATAAAAAAACAGCAGCCTGTTCCAGTCATAACGAACACAGATGTCTTTAAGAATCAATATTAAACCTCAGAACAATGGCTGAACCTGAACATGACCCCAAAACAAACAAACTCACCTCTCTCCAACTTTTTAACGCACCAAACTTTCTCCTTTTCTCAGAGAAGCACAGTCCCATTGTTGCTGTGATGGTGTTTCACGTTCTATGGGTGAGTGTGTGCAGAGGAGCGCCTGAGAGTTCACTCGTTAGACAAAGTGCTGAAGGATTCACCCCACAGTAGACGTGCCCTCTTCCCTCACGACTCTCCCTCTCTTACTGTGTGCAGTCTCAGGTACACATGCCATCAGATCATGCTAATCATATTCTGACTGCACACTTGGGTGAATCTGACTACAGCACCAGTCCAAGAACTTCAAAGGCATGGCAAGAAGATTGAATGCCTCTGATGTGTTGAGAATGTAAGACTTGAGCAGTTAATGAAGCTGAACTTCATTGTTTGTTGCCTTTACAGCTGCAATGTTGCATATACAGTGCTGCTTAAAAGTTTGTGAACCTTTTAGACATGATTAGGTTTTGTGAAAAAACAAAACAATCAAATGTACATCCAAATCCCAATTTGTGAAGCAGACTTCCAAATAATGGACACAAACAAAAAAATTTGGAAAAACAAAACTGGAAATTTGACTTGTGCAGAAGTATGTGAAGCTACTTTTATTTAGTAGCCTTTTGCAGCCATTACTTCAACTTCTTCTGTAACCACTGACCAGTCTGTCACATCTGTCTTTGGGGATTTTTGCCCACTTCTCCTTGCAGAACTCAG
Source organism: Botia almorhae (assembly GCA_036877575.1). Lineage (NCBI taxonomy): Eukaryota > Metazoa > Chordata > Actinopteri > Cypriniformes > Botiidae > Botia > Botia almorhae. Next base: position 10,425 of record JAZGTJ010005351.1, on the reverse strand, counting down.
CCAGCTGAGAGAGGTTGGGAGGACATCTGGCATGCACCACCTGCTTCAGGTCTAGCCACTATTGGATTGAGATCTGGACTTTGACTAGGCCAATCAACAGTGTGAACTTTCTTTCTTTTAAGCCATTCCTTGGTGGATTTGCTTGAATGTTTAGGGTCATTGTCTTGTTGCATCACCCATTTTCGGCCCAGCTTCAGCTCTATGACTGATGGCAGGAGATTCTCTTTAAGAATTTGTTGATAGTTCTAAGAATTCAAGTTTCCCTGAATAATATGGAGTCGCCCTGACCTGGAGGCAGAAAAGCAGCCCCAGACCTTCACTTTTCCACCACCATGCTTCACTGTTGGGAGGAGGTTCTTTTTCTGGAATTCAGTATTGGCTTTTCTCCAAACATGGCGTCTTTGATTATGACCAAATAAATCTATTTTGGACTCATCTGTCCAAAAACTGGACTTCCAAAGGGCCTCTGGTTTGTCCAAATTGTTTGGCTACTCAAAAAATTCCCTCCAAACAAACATATGCAATTGATCAACATACATCTGACATTTAATTTATAAAAAGCAGGTGATGATAAAATAAGAAAATCATGGGATAACAACAGAAATCTCTGAACATCTCAAGGGGTTCACAAACTTTCAAGCAGCACTGTATATATTCTGTAAATTATATCACAAAATGGTGTTAGTTGTCGGGGGGTGCCGGGAGGGAGAACCACCACTGACGGAACTTTACACTAATAATCTACGTCTAATTAGTTGGTGTTCCTGTAGCTCAGTTGGTAGAGCATTGCGCTACTAATGCAAAGGTCGTGGGTTTGATTCCCAGGGAGCACATGCACTGACAAAATGTATAACTTGAATGAACTGTAAGTCGCTTTGAATAAAAGCGTCTGCAAAATGCATAAATGTCAGGGTAAACAAAGCAATAAGGTCAATGATGAGGCCAGTGCAAAAGCAGGAAAACTGAACCTAAAATAAATGTTTTATTTGAGACAAAATACTTTTCTAAACACTAAACTTCAGCAGAATCTCTTGCTTACAGAAATGTACAGTATATTATGTTTAGTGTTTCCTGTGTAATCCCTCTGGTTCATAATCAGAAGTGATATGAACTATTTAGTAAGTTCTCATTGTGCTATTCTCTGATTCCACTTCACTGATGACATTGTCAACACTAACCTCATGGACACCAGGAAAACCACAACTGTAAACAACACACCACATTCATCAACACTCAACAGAGCAGTGCTGACCCTAACTAACCAATAACACATACATATATGTGGAAAGGCTGTGGTCTCACCTTGTTGGAGGCCATGTCACTAACAGAACGGTACGTCTGGATAGTCTCCAGTTGGTCAAGACACCAGTCCAGCTCCTCCATGGTTTCCACAGCCAGTTTCTGGTAGGATTCATCTGGGTACAAACATATGGAGAAGGATTCAGGATTCAGCCTGTGCTACATGGTCAGTAAAGGTGGTCTGGCAAGTGCAGTGTGGACAGAAGAACAGTGATCTTTCATAGTGAGCTGACTGCAGCAGATGGAGCCATCATGCACTGATAAATCCTCACTGGATTAATAGTTCACTGCATGCTTCATAGTCCTTTCCATTGTGTCACAGGCTCTGTCTTTAACTCACCTTCTGTGTCGTCTGTCTGGCAGCAGTCTTCGTTACCAGTCAATTTCTCTCTCTCTCTTTCTCTATCTCTCACCTACCATTGCCTTGTGCCGATGTGTCAATGAGCCTTAGACTCATGGGATCTTGGTGGGAGGGACTCAACTCATTCCTTCTCTCTCCACTTCTGTTTCTCTTTCACACATATGCAAAAGTCTTATGTATAAGATTATATTGAGAGCTGAATTATCTGTTTTACCTTTTCTGAAACAGCTTATAAATTATTTGATTGAAACCAAGTATTATGTTAGTAAATTATCCTTATGGGTGAATCTCATGAACACTTCCATGTCAATTTTACTGTCAAATCAAATAGATAAATAATCTAAAATGTCAAAAATTCCAAAGGTCCCCAAACAGCCTTTTTTTCTATATGCAAAATATATATATTTATTTTTTCTTGTAACTTTTATTGTGAAATACAACATTGTTTTGTAAGATTCATCTTGACACTGTGTGTAATTTTTCAAATTTGATAATAAATAAACATTCTTTACATACAGAAGAGTTTACACAGTAAAATGTGCAAAGCTCTGAAGATAAGGACAATTAATCGAATACATAAAACAAATGCTGGTGGGAGGGGTCTGGAAGGCATCTGTCACTGTGTATGATTCCACCGCCCTTACGGTAAGCGTTAAATCTCTCAGTGGTATCAGGCATCTAATCCCCTCTGAAAGAACTAATGAGCTGAAGGAATAAAATCAAAGCTGGGGCTGTGTTGCAAGAAAACATGTTTAGAATGTGCAATGTGTGCTTGCAACTATGTCTGAGCATACTTTATTCCACTTGTTGGCCTGCATCTAGCAAAACCTCAACAGGAGCCAAGCAAAGTAAACCACTTCCCCTGAGGGTGGGACGCTGCTAAATCATGAAGCAGATTTCCATGTGACACTCAGGCTCCCCTTGGGCTGCAGCTACAGAGGTTTCATAAAGATGGTAAAACGCTGCATTAAAAAGTGCTGCATAAATGCTCAGACATAGCTGCAAGCACACATTGCACATTCTAAACATGTTTTCTTGCATTATTTTGCCTGTAAGAAACTTCAAGGCAAGAAAGTTACCCTCAAGTGTCTGTGCCATCAAACCAGATGTGTTAATGTTCAGGTATAGTTAGATATAAACAAGTTTACAAAATCTAACTTGCTAACGCATTTGTCAAAATGCTATATTGCTGAATTTTTTGGTTAAAAAATTGTGGCTATCGCTTTGCATCTATGCAAATAATCACAAATAATAATCACAAGCTTAAACCACCCTCTCTCTACCATAAGTACTGTAGCTTTGGAAAGCCAATTTATTGAATTTAGTAATTCACTGTAAATGATTAACTGATCATATAAATTATTCATGATCAAGAAAGGATAGCTTAACTGTTTTGAAATGTGTGTCTTGTAACTTGGAAAGCTACTATTTACTATTTTAAATCACAACACTGCCTTAGAACAAACTGGTCAACCACAGGTCATTTACTATAACACAGTTGTGGACGATCAGAGAAAAAGCAGAATGCTCCCTTACTGACCCTAAGCATTCAGCAGCAAATATTCTCATTCAAAAAACTTTCAGCACATCTGTACTGTTTTTCCACAGTGGGTTGAATAAAATGGATAACTAATTACTGTAGTATTTATCATACTCCTATGACTGATCATGTGGCTAAAACACACGTATATCAATTAACATCAGAAGGATGCTTTAATAAATCTAATCCCTATAGTTAATGCATGAATTAATCACTGGATTTTCAGCAAGCTCCTGTAACCAAAGCAACGACATCCCACAGTCATTCGAGTAACATGTAGCTATTGTAAAAGAGAACGAAGGGTTTGCAGAAACCATGCTGACGTCTGTGAGGGAATTACAGTGCATAACTGGTGGTGAATACGTTCATTTTAGAAGACCTCCTGCACTCAAGATGTTTTACATATGGAGCTGATTTAACCCGTGTGTGTGGATTTAAAGTCTGGCAGAGATACACACAAATACTGGCAATAATATGTCATCATCACAGGAGCTTTACAGAGAACACCAAGTGGGTAACTTTCACCAGGGGCCTAAATGTGACCAGGATCAGTCTGTGTTATGGTAATGTCAGCGGATTAAATGCAGTAATTTACAGTTAAAATAATATATGTGTGTTTATACAATAGACACACACATACTTGAATATGTGGTTTATGAGGAATCTCCATAGACGTAATTGTTTTTATACTGTACAAACTGTATATTCTATCCCCTAATCCTATACCTAAACCAAATCCTCACAGAAAACTCTTGGTATTTTTAATTAACATAAAAACACCATTTTGTAAGTATTTTTTAAGCCACTTGGCTTATGAGGACACAGGAAGTGTTGTAAACCCTGTAAACCATTGCTATACACATGCATTATACACATTTGTGTTTTTGTAAACCACATATACCAGTACACACATACGTTTACTTATCTATCTAAATAGGGACATTCCATAGACTATTCTTTTTATACACAGCTAGTTATAAATAACATAATTTTTATTGACTATATTTTTAGAATGGTTTAACAAAGAGGGCATGCCCAAAAGAAGTTTTTGCTCAGATTTGTCAGGTTTTGCTCACTTTTGGGAACAAATATATGGTTAAGTAACCCCCCCACCATATATAACCACCCAAAACACTAGGATGTTATATGTTTGTAAATATAATCTGTCCTCTTTATTGCATGATTCTGTGTTTTTTCATACGAGGTAGTTCCAGGTATGTACAAGGACAGTAGTTCCAGTACAATCTTTACATCAGAAGTGTCTCAACCACTGAGTAATAAAGAGAATTAAACTGTGGTTACAAAAGAAATATCTGCTAACCATGTAAAACCTTTGTGCCTATGTGTTATCAGCATATCTTCCTACACACATTAGGTTTACTAAAGGGCACAGACAAGGATATTGTTGCACATGTAAACACACTCATTGACAAACAACTACTTAAGAAAAGAATGGCTGTATTTTATTTTTCTCTGTCTTGACAAAGATTTTATTTCCTTTATTATCTATGTTTATCTATGTAACATTTAATGGTCCTTTTGAAGAGCAGGATGCTTGTCACATTTGACAACAGAAAGATCATTACAGCAACCCTTTTACAGTATCTGCCCTAAGCTGGTCTACAGGTTACACGCAGAGCTGCTGGCACGCTATCGCCTCACACTTTATACAACTAGTATATTCATTCAAGTAGTATGTAGTGCCGAAGTGTGGCTTGGCCAGCCATCATTACATCAATATGAAATTCTTGTCATGAAAAATCAACTTCCTTAATATATTTTTTACAGTAAAGAACAAATCTATAGTTAACAGCAGTCAACAGAAATATTTAATGCTCAATCAAACCCTATAGACTTCAACACTATATTAAGATGTTTAGAAATGCTCATACTGATAATGAACTTTTTCAGTGATTTCATACTGAACATGCAGTTCTTCTAAAATGGGATAGTTCTACACAATCATGTAGATGGTAAAATTGATTAACTCAAAGAGCAGTAAATGTCATGGGATGTTTTACAATTTTACCTCCTGCCCAATCCCATGACAAATTTCACTTGTAAATGAACCCTGAGAGCCTTTTTTCAAGACAAAATTCTTTGCAAAGTCCTTTGCATACATTTAAATTTCTGTATAGTCAGCCCTCTCTACCTTCAGTACTAGTCAGTATCTTTACAAAAGATGATAATGTACAGGTGCTGGTCATATAATTAGAATATCTTCAAAAAGTTGATTTATTTCACTAATACCATTCAAGAAGTGAAACTTGTATAATGTATACATTCATTCCACATAGACTGATATATTTCAAGTGTTTATTTCTTTTAATTTTGATGATTATAACCGACAACTAATGAAAACCCCAAATTCAGTATCTCAGAAAATTTGAAGATTACTTAAGACCAATACAAAGAAAGGATTTTTAGAAATCTTGGCCAACTGAAAAGTATGAACATAAAAGTATGAGCATGTACAGCACTCAATACTTAGTTGGGGCTCCTTTTGCCTGAATTACTGCAGCAATGCGGCGTGGCAAGGAGTCGATCAGTCTGTGGCACTGCTCAGGTGTTATGAGAGCCCAGATTGCTCTGATAGTGGCCTTCAGCTCTTCTGCATTGTTGGGTCTGGCATATCGCATCTTCCTCTTTACAATACCCCATAGATTTTCTATGGGGTTAATTAAGGTCAGGTGAGTTTGCTGGCCAGTTAAGAACAGGGATACCATGGTCCTTAAACTAGGTACTGGTAACTTTGGCACTGTGTGCAGGTGCCAAGTCCTGTTGGAAAATGAAATCTGCATTTCCATAAAGTTGGTCAGCAGCAGGAAGCATGAAGTGCTCTAAAACGGTATACAGCTGCGTTGACCTTGGATTGCGTTTTTGTATTTTTGTGCTTTCGTATTTTTGTGCCCTTTTTGCCTCTCGTGCTTTTTGTGTCTTTGTGGCTTTTTGACATTGCTTTATTTTTTGTTTTTGGGCCTACCTTTTGTGGATTATGGCGTCTTGGCCACGCCAAAATGGGGCCTATGTGGAAAGGTTTCTCAATGGCTTATGATTTTATAATTTTCCCGGGGAGGACCATTTCATAATGTCGATTTTCCAACATGGACTAGACCCCCAGTATAAGGAATTAATGCCTGTTCCCTGTCGAGGTTGGTCCATTATGGAGCATATAAATATTGCCTTAGGTGATTCAGTTGGAGCTGGGTGGATTATTTCATGGAGAGGAGTTGGTCGCAATGGAGAGGGAAGCAGCTGCGTCCGGTCCAGTGGTTCAGGTGGGTTCGGAGCGGAGGAGCGGCTCTACGGATCCTGGGACCATCCTGGACGCTCTAGCGAGGCAGTTGGCGGACCTTTATGCGAGCCTGACAGGGGCTCTGATCAGTTTGGAGGAGGCAGGGGCTGTATCTCAGGCCTGCAACACGCTGGCGGCGGTGGCCTCCCAGATCAGCAGTCAGGCGGCACCGACTGGTTCTCAGGAGGGTATCCAGTTGGCGGTGATGGCATCGCAGATCGGTTCCAGGCCACGGTTCTCGGGTCTCAGGTTTATACCCAGGTAACAGGACCTGCTTCTCCAGCCAGTGTTCCCGTGGCAGCAACTGGTACCCCAGTCAGCTCTCCAGCAGAGACGTCCGCTTCCCCAGTCAGTGCCAAGACGGTGGCATCCATCTCTCCAGCCAGTGTCCCAGCAGCGGAGGAGTCCTCAGGTCAAGTCTCTGCCCAGGCGACGGCGCTCGCCCTGCACGAGCCTGCCCAGGCGACGGCGCTCGCCCTGCACGAGCCTGCCCAGGCGACGGTGCTCGCCCTGCACGAGCCTGCCCAGGTGACGGCGCTCGCATACGCAAGTCTGTTCCCTGGTGTCGCAAGTCTGTTCCCTGGCGAGGACACGCCTTCCGGTAGGGGGGCTTATGTTACGTAGTGGAGGAGCTCGGAACTTTTATTATGATGTTTAGTTTCGTCACGTGCTTATGATGTCACCCTTGTTTTATTTCACTTCCTGTTTTGTGTTATTGGTTTCACCTGTGTTTGTATGATTAGTTTGTGTATTCCTAGTATCGTCATTCATGTCGTGGGTTATTGTTTGGAGTAGTTTGGTGTTTTTCTTGTCGTTTGAGGTTTTCATTGTCGCTGTATTGATTCTTGGTTGCCTGGTTTTGGATTTACGCTCACTATTGGATTACACTTTTGGATTACCCTTTTTGGATACGTCGCTCTGGTTTTTGTATTATCTCTTCACTGTGTTTTGTCTTTTGGTTCTACTCACAGCTGCAGCATCTGTTGACACCCTTTGTCTTACGGTTAGTGTTTGTGTTGGCTTTGTTTATCTTTTCATTAAATATCGCTCATTGTTTAGTTCCGTGTCTCCGTTTGGTCATTATAAACACAACCGTCAGCCCCCACCAATGTTACAGATACCAGAACTTTCAAGTCAACATTAAATCCAATGCTGATCAACTTTCTCAATCTAACAATAAAGTAGATTTTTTTGCTTGTTCAGGGTGATTGCTAGGGTGTTGCTGTAAGATGTCTGATATGTTCTGAGTGGTTTCTAGGGCATTGCTAAGTAGTTGCTAGAATGTTCTGAGTGGTTGCTAGGTCTTAATCAAAACATCCCACAAACAAGTCATTTTGATATTTTAGACCCTACATGTGGCTTGGGTCCCTTTATTATATCCCCTTTAATCCTAGTATAATACATCTTTTTTGCTACACCTCTCTTCTCCCGAAGTTTAATCCCTTAGGGTAGGGGGTTTGTTGCATTGTTAACAATTTAAGGTGGGACACATATATCTAACCCACATATGTCCTAAATTACCCCAGCATGGCAGTTGAGTTATTTGCTTAAACTGATGGATTGGTGTGCTCATTGAAATACGCTCCAGAGGCTGAGCATGTTTGTTCTTTGGCTCAGCTCATTGGCTCTCGGCATCCCACTCTTGTTTTTGTTTGTCTGGACTTTGCAGGTGGACAGCAGAACAAGAATGCCAAGTAGCTCCATGAATCAAATATGCCACTGGGGTCACCTACATTCAGCAGCGCCAGCTTCCCAAAACTACAGATGCTTATCTCCTGCCTAATCAAAGACAGAGGGTGGAGCCCTACCAACTCAAGCAAAGCATTGGTATTCTCTATGATCAGATTATTGAAGCAGTTTAAAAGTCAGTTCTTGCGCAAAGTAAAGCAGAGTGTCTCTGCAATGATTTTGAGGTAAATAATAATCATATCCTATGTAATAAGCACTTGCTTGAAATTATTTCTGGGAAAACTGATCATAATTCATCAGATTCCGTGAGATTTTTTTAAATTTTGCCAAACAATTAGCATTTAAAGTTTGCATAGGTTATTTGACATTTACTGCTCCTACCAAGCACATACTCAGAGGTCTTTAACCATTTACAACAGTTCTCAGCCTACATCTAATGCTGCATCGCAGGCAAACAACACTTTCCACTCCCTCCCTCTCCTTTGCTTACTTTTTCTCCTTTGCGTCTGCAACTCATCTCATGCCTATTTGACAGCCTCCACAATGCACCATAGAGAGCTCTTGGCCAGAAATTACTTTAGGGAAGGAAAGCCGGTCAGTTTTACAGCTCTGCTGACGTCAATGGCATAATTCAAATACTAACCAGGGCACAGGCTTTAAGACCTGCACTACCACTTTGCAGTCTGGCTGATTCTAAAAGAATAGCAAATAACACATAAAGAGTTAAAAATAATTTTGATAAGACTAGCTCACACAAGTATTAATTTCCATGCAGATCCAGAGGGTAAGTACTGGTTTAGTGATTAAGTAATTTAAAATTTATTTATCTTACTGCTACAGTCACATCGTGAGTGGAGCAGGGCCTTTAGATCCACTCGCTCCTCCAAAGTATTCTCTTCAGCCCATTGCGCACTATGTCATAGTGGATCAATCCCGAACAAAGAAGATTATTGGTATGATGCTGTTCTGTCAGGTGAGGACTGTTTCCACTTCTTTGCAACTGAAAGACCGTGTGCAGTTCCAACAATGCAATGATTTAAAAGTAGGTGTTGTTATCTTGCTTTGGGGCAGGTCATAAAATAAATCTAATTAACAAATAAATCTACCTTGTGACACAAATCCAAATCCAGCCATTTTGAATTCATTTCTTTTTCCAGAGAATGATTACATAAATGCTTTTGTTATCGATAAGGAGAATGTTTCAAGCTACTAAACTTGCAGGATGTATTAATGATACCAAGATCTCTTATATCAAAAGATCATAGGAAATTTGACTCCTCATATCATGACTCTTTACATAAATACTAACTTTAATATTTAGCTAATGCAATGACATTCAATGACATTGTGTTTTAAGTGTGCCAAATTCTTGGGCCATTGCTCTATAAAGCTGCCATTAAGTGTTCAGTCGTTTTCAGTCCAGACTTTGTCTTTAGCCTGATTTCTATACACTGTTCCAGGCACAGCTGTTTAATTCTGTCAGCGGGTCCCTCAACTGCCCACCTGTGGCTTATTATTAAAGCTGCATTCAGCCTGACAGTCTGCTGCATGGCCCTCCTTCTTCAGTGTGATGGGCCTCTGGCAGTGCGTGTGTAAGACAGAGAGGGAATATAAACAGGTCTGAGGATGAGACCTCTCTCCCTTAGGATCCTGGCTCCTGATTACGCTCTTTTCTTAGTTCTGTTTTTTCTCTCCCTTTTTCCCTCCCTCCCTCCCTCCCTGCCTAATTTTTCTGGAAACGTTTTACAAAAGCTGTGGTTCAGGGCTGGGGCACTGGCAAATAGGCTCTATCACGACACAGCAAAAAAAAATAAAAAATAAAAATATATATATATATACACACACACTATATTGCCAAAAGTATTTGCTCATCTGCCTTTAGACGCATATGAATTTACGTGACATCCCATTGTTGATCCATGGGGTTTAATATGACGTTGGCCCACCCTTTGCAGCTATAACAGCTTTAACTCTTCTGGGAAGGCTTTCCACAAGGTTTAGGAGTGTGTTTATGGGAATTTTTGACCATTCTTCCAGAAACGCATTTGTGAGGTCAGACGAGAAGGCCTGTTGGGCAAGAAGGCCTGGCTCGCAGTCTTCGCACTAATTAATCCCAAAGATTCACTTTCTCCAATTTTCATAATTTTCTTATTGTATGATCCATTTGGATCAATTTTACTGTTAAGGTGAAATTCCTTAGCTGGTGCCCCGAGGTAAACGGAGGAAGTGGTCACCTGACAT
>JAZGTJ010005350.1:0-27758 GCA_036877575.1 Botia almorhae | reverse complement strand
GTGACGTTTGCTTAACCAAATACAAAGCCATTATAATTACACTTTTATTCTATGTTATTTTCATAAGCTTATCCCAACTTCTCCTGTTTGCACTTCCAGCACCCATTATGTACTGTTATAAAGACGACGTTTCGTAGGGAAATGGGGTGGTTGCTAACAGACGTTTGCATTAACACTGTGCCATTTGCCCAATGTTTGTAATCATTGGCTTTTATGTTCTCTCTATAGGAGTGTGGTAAGCCACAAGTGGCGTTTGGGTTCGAGCAGGCCCCTAGAGACTACACCCTCCGCACYTTCGGGGATATGGCAGACTCGTTTAAGTCAGACTACTTCAACATGCCTGTTCATGTATGTCTGATATTGTGTGACGTTTGTGTGAACGATGTAAACAACTGTTGTCGCACTTCGGAGTGACTGGCTTTGTTGTTGGGCAGATGGTTCCCACAGAGCTGGTGGAAAAGGAGTTCTGGCGTCTGCTTGGCACCATCGAGGAGGATGTCACTGTGGAATATGGGGCTGATATTGCCTCTAAGGACTTTGGAAGTGGCTTTCCTGTTAAAAACGGCACCTTCAAGGTTTCACCAGAGGAGGAGGTACCAAATTGCACCAAACGTTCCTTCAATCTAAACGCTAATCGCCCAGCGCAGCCCTGGTCGTGTTGCACACGCCGCTCCTATTTCTCTTCCTTCATGTCTTTTTAATCGCAATCCTCTTTGTGTCTTTAGAGCGCACAGATTACCGTCGCAGTATTGACGACGCATTAAAACAATCACGTTTCATTTTGTGCAGCATTATCTGAGCAGCGGCTGGAACCTGAACAATATGCCAGTGTTGAATGCATCTGTGCTGACTCATGTCACAGCAGACATCTGTGGGATGAAGCTTCCATGGCTGTACGTGGGCATGTGCTTCTCCTCCTTCTGCTGGCATATTGAGGATCACTGGAGCTACTCCATCAACTATCTGCACTGGTATTCCACTCTCACTTTGTGTCTTAAGTGAAATTGCTCAAAGGAATGGTTTTATGTGGTGCGGCAATGAATAAATCATCTTTTTATCACCTTACAGTGAAATATGTGGCTTACTACATGATAGCAGTTTAAAGATATGACAAAACATCTGAGATATGCTGTAAGGTGTTTGTTTTTCCACTTAACTTTTGTTATTTGTGATTCATAGGGGAGAGCCAAAGACGTGGTATGGGGCTCCTGGCTACGCCGCCGAGCAGTTGGAGGACGTGATGAAGAAACTGGCTCCCGAGCTCTTTGAGTCCCAGCCAGATCTTCTCCACCAGCTGGTCACCATTATGAACCCAAATCTCCTCATGGATCATGGAGTACCAGTGAGTGGGCATATATGGACTAAACAAAAGCCATTAATCACATTAAACAGAATTGCCTCGTTAATCCAGTGGCTCCTTTTTCAACTTTTTGTGAGGTACAATAAATTGATTCTTTTTTTGTGTGTGTAGATTTACCGTACAAACCAGTGTGCCGGCGAGTTCGTCATCACTTTTCCGAGGGCCTATCACAGCGGCTTCAACCAGGGCTTTAACTTTGCGGAGGCTGTCAATTTCTGCACAGCAGACTGGGTAAATTTATGTACATATGATTGTCATATTGATTATTTGATCATATCACTTAATATTTATATTACAAGTTATCAAAATTGTTAGTTTTAGCATCTAAACTCTAAAGTGTTAAATTCCATTTGGAACGTTTTGAGTTAGAAAAGATGTAGGACAGGACTTTTTTGGGTCCTTGAGGAATTAATATATATATATATTATAGTTATATTCCAGACAGAATGCGATGCAATGATTTGCTAACGCAATGTCATTTCAGAAGACACTTTTCAAGAGATACTTTTCTCCTTTCTTTGGAATAATGTGCACAGATGTAACGTTCACATAAAGTGGGTCAACTTTGATTTCATGTTAAATTCACGGAGAAACTAAAATGTGGTCTTTCGTTTCAGATGCCTCTCGGTCGTAAGTGCATCGAGCACTACCGATCTCTGAACAGATATTGCGTTTTCTCACACGATGAGATGACCTGCAATATTGCCACCAAGGCAGACAGTCTAGAGCTGGAACTGGCCTGCGCTGTGCAGAAGGACATGAGTATGATGATTCAGGAGGAGAAGGAGCTTCGTGAGAGAGCCTATAAACTGGCAAGTCGCTTTTTTTTAAGATATATTTATATATGATAAACAGCTAAATCTAAATGAGTATTAGCACTTATGCCTTTGGTAATAAACCAATAGCTCAATAGCTTGTTTGTGTTTGCATGCATGGTCTATCTGTCTATTACTAATTAATCCCATTGTGTTCCCTCGGCTCTCTAGGGGGTGTGGCATTCCCAGCAGGTTGACTATGATCTACTGCCAGATGAGGAAAGGCAGTGCGCTAAGTGCCGGACCACCTGTTACCTGTCTGCCATCACCTGTCCCTGTAGCCCTGAGCAGGTGGTCTGTCTGCATCACATCCAGGACCTCTGCTCCTGCCCCGCTAGCAGCTACACGCTCAAGTGAGTGTTTGCAAAGGGCATTGCTGTCATTCGGCAGGTTTTTCTCAATTAACCATTATCTTTTGCCTGCGCAGCTATAAATGCACCCTCGCCGAGCTGAACCCGTTTTTCCAGGCCGTGGCTTCTCGCGCGGAGTCATACGATGACTGGGCGTCTAAAGTTAACAAGATTTTGAAAGCAGATCAAGACAATAAAAGCGGTAATGTTACTACTATAACTACAATACAGCGGAGTAAAAGTTTAACAAAACATATTTTATTAAAAATATTTACTGCACAGCAAAACAGTAACACTGTCACATCAGTTGCATGCAAAGAAAGTGTGCCGACCCTTGCTATCTATCCCTGTCTTTTATCCTCCTGAGACATGTGCTCTGGGGCCCCAGAGCACATTCTAGACAGCTAGAAACAGTTGCTTTGTGTGTGTGTGTGTGTCAGAAAAGACCTTGAAACCTCGTAACTAGCATAGGAATTTTGAGTGATAAAGTTGAAGTGAATATATTGCCTGACACCCGCACTCCCATGCACAGGTACAGGAGGTCTGTCTCTATCTAATCTGACCTTGTTAGTTGTTTTCAAGCTAAGCAGATTTTGAAAGAATACAGTATATACAATTGTATTATGAATAACATGATTACATTTCACCTCGCTAGATTTGGAGGACCTTCGCACTTTGATAGCAGAAGCAGAGAAAAAGATGTACCCTGATACTGACCTGCTTAATCACCTGCGTCAGGTCATTCAGAATGCAGAGAGGAGCGCCTCAATGGCCCAACAACTTCTCAACGGCAAGAGACAGACAAGGTACATTCATTTCTATGTCCTAATTTACTATCCCACCTAGACTAGGATCTAGGAGATCCTTCTGGACTAGACGAGAGCAGGTGATAGTCTCTGGTGTTTGGTTTGTTAACAGGTATCGCTCTGGTGGCGGAAAGTCTCAGAACCAGCTCACAGTAGAAGAACTGAGATCATTTGTCAATCAGCTGTATGATCTGCCCTGTACTATTAGACAGGCCCCTTTCTTGAAGGTATCCATCCACACAACACGCTCCGTTAAAGTCTCCAGTCCTAGATGTGTTGATCTCGACATGTTCTTCACTTGTTTATTCTCATCTTCAGGCTCTTTTAAGCCGCGTCGAGCAATTCCAGCAGCAGAGCTCAGATCTCCTTGCAGAGGACATGCCTGGTTCCTCTGCCCTTCAAAGCCTCCTAGATGAAGGTGCAGGCCTGGATGTGGAGCTACCTCAGCTGGCAGTGTTGAGGCAGAGGCTAGAGCAGGCCCGCTGGGTGGAGGCCGTTCAGCAAGCCAGCGATCAGCCGGCTAACCTCAGTCTTGACTGCATGAGGAGGCTCATAGATCAAGGAGTGGGCCTGGCACCTCATGCATGTGTGGAAAGAACCATGGCCCGCTTGCAAGAGTTGCTCACTGTCTGCGAGCATTGGGAGGAAAGGGCCCATAACATGCTCACTGCAAGGCGAGTAGAGTTTGTGTGGAAGTTTAAAGGGATAAGTTATTCATTTACTTACCCTTATGTCATTCCAAATCTGTATGGTTGGCTTTGTATTTGAGAAACACAAACATTTTGAAGTACATTGGTAACCTATTGACTTTCATTGTATGGACACAAAACCACTGAGACATTTCTCAAAATATCTTCTTTTGTGTTCCACAGAAGAAAAAAAGTCATAGGTTTGTAATGACGTGAGTGTGGAACCTTTTCATAATTTAGTGAACTTTCCCTTTAAGTAGTTCCTTTGCCAAATTTCTTTAGTGAACACTGCTCACATTTATTAATAGTCAGCGACTGTTACTTTTGATCAGTTTCACACGTTACTATCAGCGAGATCTGTAAATAGTGAATGCAGTTTGGGTTTGGCAGCTTGTATGAGCAAATACAATATGCAACAGAATAATTTGCAACTGGCAACATTTTACTTGCAAATTTTTCTTTTTGAATTGATGGTCACTTGATCAAGTCCATTCACTGTTACCATGCATACCGTGAAAAAGTTACGTGATTGGTTTAGCCGACTCTGATGATTAAAATGTGACAATGCATCTAAAAAAAGCATTTTTAAAAGACATCTATCTCTCTTTTTAGACCTCGCCACAGTATTGAAACACTTGAGGCAGCCATACAGGAAGTGGATGGTATCCCAGCATACCTGCCCAGCTGCCTTCAGCTCAAAGACTGTGTCAGCAGGGCCAGAGAGTGGATAAAAGAGGCAGATGCTCTGCAGGTGTGTTTCGCATGTTTGTCATATAATGTTCTTGATTTGGTAACTGCTCACAGTTGTGATCTCACCCTTGTATAAGTTCCAGTCAGTCATTTAAACATGTTTGTCCACAGGTTGGAGGGCGTGTCCCTGTTCTTGCTTCCCTCTCTGAACTAGTATCAAGAGCCAGAGGTATTCCAGTCATGTTGGAACCCTTGAGCCGACTGGAAAGTTTAGTGTCTGAGGTACAGGCCTGGAAGGAGAGCGCAGCTAAAACATTCCTGTTGAGGAACTCATCCCATTCTCTCCTTGAGGTAGATCTACAGTCGTCGAAGCAATCCACAGATACACGCATTTTATTTAACTGCGTATAAATGCGTTTGCCGTTGTTCATTTGAGCGCGTTTGTCTTTTAAGGTTCTGTGTCCAAGATGCGAGACCGGAACTCAGAAGTCAAAGTCTAAAAAGGTCAAGGATGTCTCGATACCTTGCAAGAAATCTGATGTGAAACTGGACCCCCTGTGTGATGTGGAAAGAGCTCTTTCTACAAGCAAAGACACAGCTTCAGCAGTACGTACCATCTTGAATTATTATTGAGGTTTACATACAAATAAAAGGTTCTGGATAGTTCAGTAGAATCTTTCAGGCAAGATCAAATTTGTATGTGCCCTGCCAATTATATCACTGGGCCCTGACACACAAACTGTTTTTAGCAACGTTCTATATGGCAGAATAAATGTGGAAACTTTATTGATCACCTTTGTTTATTTTTCTTGTAACAGATGGCCACTCTGAGCGACGTACGTCAGAAAGAGTTGGAGAGTCTGTCCATCTTGAGGACCTCAAATGAGGCAAAATTTCAGTCGTTGCCCAGCAGTTTGGCCCCCACCGTGTGCTTGTGTCACACCGTCCCTGCGGGCCCAATGCTCCAGTGTGAACTCTGTCGAGATACCTACCACAGTGGCTGCGTGCCAGGGTTCAAAGACATTCAGACAGGACAGCCGTGGTTATGCCCACTCTGTAAACGGTCCGAAAAGCCCCCTTTGGATAAGGTGCTGCCCCTGCTGGCTTCCTTACAGAGGATTCGGGTGCGGCTTCCAGAGGGCGATGCTCTGCGATATGTGATAGAAAGAACAGTGCACTGGCAGCACAAAGTGCAGCAGGTTTCTCCTCCGACACAGCAGCCTATTGTAAAAGTGAGCCTTGCAAGTGCTTTATACCAATTAATTCAGTGGTCCTTTAATGTATATTTTGATGCATTCTAAATTGGTTACCCACAGGCAAGACACAATTCTGGAACTGCATCATCTCGCACACTGGAAGGAGGCATCAGTTCGTTCTACATGCTGCAGCCGTGCATCCCTCTCGATGGTAGGTCAAAGGCAGTACACACTTAAAGAGAGATTGAACACGGGTTGGTTTATGTCAGCGCGTGTAAACGCCTGAAATTGTTTGATGTGTCACAGGCCTCAGCACCGAGTTGGAGGAGCTGTTGGTTGAAGGTCTTCTCCTGCAGGTGACTTTACCCGAACTCCAGCAGCTTTATAGCACCCTGATCAACAGGTTTTCTCCACCGCAAAACTCCCTGCAGAGCAGCGAACATGATCACCAGTATCACATCGCCCAGGACAGAAGTCCGCCTCACAGAAGCCCCTCACACAGCAAGGGACAGGTGGGAGAACATTCCCTGCTTGCTTACAAATGCTTCACTGGCATTACCTACATAACCAAAGGTGGTAGAACATAGTGTCATCCTATGGAATCTTCCACTGTTTTTAATGAAAACTGTTCCACCTAGGAGGGAGTTCCAGAGATCAAAAAGGAACCCGAGAAGGTTGAGAAGAACAGCAAACGACGTCTAGAGAAAGAGAATTTGGAAGGACAACACAGAGACAAGATAAAGAAGCCCAGGAAGAAGAAGCCCAAGGTGAACAAAGAGAGGAGAAGAGAGGAAAAGAGAACCATCTCCCCCTCCAACTCTCTTTCTGACCCGTCATATTCAGAAGACTCTGGGGAGGATTGGTCAGTGTGCTCTGCAAAGCGATGTCAACAGCCAGAAGGAAACGAGGTCAGTTTGTTTTTTTTAGTCTGGCTGTCTTATCTAATTGACTTATTTGGTCTGAAACGAAGCATTTAACATTCTCTTTCCGCTGTTCCTCAAAGGTCAACTGGGTCCAGTGCGACGGCAAATGTAACCAGTGGTTCCACCAGGTTTGTGTGGGCGTGTCTGCTGAGCAGGCCGAGAAGGAAGACTACGTCTGCGTCAGCTGCGCGATAAACGATCTGACAGAATGAGGACCAAAATACAATTGTTTTTTGAAGGATAGTCAAAAAGGCTCCCCCCGTTTTGCACATAAGTTACAGCACCAAGAATGCACCAGATGATACCCTCTTTTGAAAAACCCCCTTACTGAAAACCGACCCTGCTCCTCTTGGTGCTACTGCCTTCTTGATAGGACTGTTAACAAAAATCTGTATGACTCTTCTGCTATGTTTTTCTTTTTGTATTTTTCAAGATTTCCTTCTATAACATTTTCTTCTGTAGAGAACGTGATGCATAGCTGTACCTCAGGGGTTTCCATCCCATAAATGCAAAACAACGGGGGACTTAGACTTCCCCAAAATGTATTTTTGTTGATATTTATTTTATCCCCCAATCACCTCAGAATTTCTAATGTGTATTTATCAAATGACATTAATTTGGGCTATTTACACCAAATAATATGAATTGGACTAAACAAAATGGTCTGAACTTATTTTTGGAACCCGCTGTTTTGGTACACGTCTAATAATATAAATATTATTTATTTATCCCAGCAGTAACTCGGCTGGTTACCCTGATTTTCAGTAGCTTGAAATCTGCTCTGATCTGTTGCTTCATGCATTAGAAGTGTTTGTACAGAATCCTAATGTAGATTGTCAGACAGGAGATGTAGAAGACAGAAGACAGCTGTGTGAAAATTACTTTGTGATGTATACTGTGGCTTTAAAACTCACAAAACAGATCTTTCTGATGTTAATTCAGTTGTGGAATAAAATGGTTTGTTCTCACCTATAAATTCCAGCCCATTCTTGTACTGCTGGATTTCTGAAATGTTATGACGGTTTTCATCTCTTTAATCTTCATTAAATATGCATTTTCCTATTGCAACGAGCACCAATTGTGCAACTTGTAAAGTACTATAAAGCAACTGCGTCAAAGCATTTATATTACAGAGGCGTCAGATGGCGACAAAGAGAAGTAGTTGTAGTTCAGTTTTGTCGCTGTTCGACCTCCGTTCCTGTGGATGGAGCCATCAAAGCGCAATCTATACAGGAATGGAAACAGTTCGTGGTTTCCTAGTCCCTCCCAAAACGCGCATTGGCGCGCTGTGCATCCTTCCGTCGGGTACCCGGTCGTCTCTCCATTAGCTTCAGCAAGACTGGCGAAAACATGGCGGGTATGAGCGCCTCGGGTCCCGGCCCGGTTTCGACTCTCGATCAGGTGGATAAAGGACTGAAAGAGACTCTGATAGACGCGCTGAACGCCATCCTGTCCCCGGTGCAAGAAGTGCGTGCTGCGGCGGAGGAGCGCATTAAAGTGTTGGAAGTGACGGAGGGTAAGAACTGACGTTAGCTGCTTTTGGGGGAGATGGCTCGGCTTCACAATATGTCACCATGTGAACTGCAGATTGGAGACATGGGCCTTGCTGTACACATGTGTTTTTCATTTTAAATGCATGTTTAGGAGTTTAGTGTCGATCAGGTTTACGCGCAAGAACACGAAGCGTCATGAATTGATTTGAGAAGGCAAAAGCATGTGCAACCAAATTGAGCATATTTCCGCACTTGTTGAGTTCAAATATAAATGGAAACAAATAGGAAAAGGCCTGGTGTTAATAAATGATTACACGTTAATCTTCTTTAACGTGAATCTGTTTTTCGGTTTCGTTTCTAAACTCACAGGACAGTAGTTTAATCAAAACAATATGTATAAAACAGATTACGTGATGCCCAAACTGGACCGCACGTATTGAAAGATTCTTTACTAAGGATGCAAGTTTGGCTTATTTGTGATTTTAAGTTATTACAGAAAGGCAGCTTTTACTTGTGGATCTCGCCCATGTTTAATACTGGGGTAATGAATGAACCTCATCCTGTCTGTCCAGCGCGAGAGTTTTGGGGTTTTCCTGTTTAGAGCCATAGATGGGCCACGCAGGGAAAATACTTGGGAAAACATTGTCCCAACTTTGGGAAAACGTTAAATTGTCTATTTTATAGTCAGTGTAGTAAGAAAAAAATGTAAAGAACAAAAAACAAGTAAAGAACAGCAGTGTTTTGATGTGGCTGAGTGATTATAAGGTTAAACCCAATTTTGGTGTTAAATGTACAGTGTAACAGCAGGGCGGGCTGTGACCTCACCAGTTTGTTAACGGGTGTCAGCAGTAACATTGTCTCTTGTCCACCAGCCTCTCATTGAGCTAAATTCACGGATGATGAGACATAGCACTTCATTAGACATCCATACATTAGAAACTCTTTTAACCCCTGTCACCCCCCACACAAATACGTACATACATACGTGTGTGTATGTATATATTTGTATGTATATGTAAGACAACTTTGATCTGCTAGTTTTATTAAGTGCCATTTAGCAAAGATTTGACATTTGTATTGTAGAGTTTGGCGTTCATCTGGCAGAACTTACCGTTGATCCACATGGCGCACTTGCGATACGTCAGGTATAATATTCGCCCTGTTTAAAACCGTAAAACTATAATTTCATTCTCACATGTTGATAAAGATTGTTAACCCTCTTGCGTTTGTCCCATTTCTGCAGCTGGCCTCTGTCATTCTGAAGCAGTATGTTGAGACCCATTGGTGTGCGCAGTCAGAGAAATACAGGCCTCCAGAGACCACAGAATGGGTGAGATCTTTATTTACCTGCGGATGATGTAGGTTCATTTGTACCGACTTCACTTCAATGTTCAACTTTATCTCCTGTGTTTTTTCTTTTCAGGCCAAAGCAGCGATCCGTGAACTCCTTCCAAGCGGCCTGCGCGAGGCTATCAGTAAGGTGCGCTCTAGCGTAGCCTACGCCCTGTCAGCTATAGCGCACTGGGACTGGCCTGAGGCCTGGCCTGGGCTTTTCAAGCTCCTCATGGACATGCTGGCCAGCGGAGATGTTAATGCTGTACATGGTGCCATGAGGGTCCTCACAGGTAATAGCCTTGAGCAATCTATACCCAGTGGAGTTACAACATTCCGGTGGTGTTACTAAGCAATGCTTGACGCTGTGTTCTGTAGAATTTACCAGAGAAGTGACAGACACACAGATGCCAGGTGTTGCACCGGTCATTTTGCCTCAAATGTACAAGATTTTTACCATGGCA
This sequence comes from Botia almorhae, assembly GCA_036877575.1. Lineage (NCBI taxonomy): Eukaryota > Metazoa > Chordata > Actinopteri > Cypriniformes > Botiidae > Botia > Botia almorhae. The sequence continues at coordinate 17,640 of JAZGTJ010005350.1, read as the reverse complement.
GAGGTATTTCACTTCGTTAAGCTTGACGACTTGGTTAAAGTTTGTGCTTAATGTGTAATGTGTGCGCCTCTGTTTTAACGCGCTGTTGTTTTAATGAATTGCTATTGCAGGTTTACAGTATTCGTACCCGTTCCAGAGCAGTTGAGATCTTTACCACCTGTGCCAACCTCATCTGTGCTATCGATGAGGTAGCAAAGGTGAGGTTTCAGTCTGATACTGCAATACTTTATAGGTGAATACTTTATAGGCAACATGTCACATTGACACACTGTTGCTCTTTAATTCCAGGGTGCTGCCAACACTCTGATCTTTCCAGTGGTGCAGCAGTTCACAGAGGCGTTTATACAGGCCTTGCAGATACCAGACGGGCCCACCTCAGACAGCGGATTGAAGATGGAAGTGCTGAAGGTGACGAGATGTTCCATCCTGCAGTGAAACATAAATTAGAGCTAGTGTGCATCCTAAGAAACAAGTATCTAATTTATTGGTTGCGTGACATTTATTCACAGGCAGTCACAGCTCTGGTAAAGAACTTTCCCAAACCGATGGTGTCCTCCATGCAGCAGATACTTCCCATCGTTTGGAATACCTTGACAGAGAGCGCCTCTTTATATCCATTCACGACGAGACTTGTGCCCTAGTGCTATCATCAAGATTCAAGATTTTGTTTGTCACATACAGTTATATGCACGATACAACCAGCAGTGAAATGAAAAGAGGGGGGAGATGAGGGTATTCGAACCCAAGGTCATTGACAAATCTGACATGTCAATTTGATGTTAGCATCTTTACATGATGTAGAGTGCTAAATATCTGTGATTAATCAGTTTGAGGTCTCGTTAGTCACAGTATTTTTCTTAATGAAACATTTACTTATGTAAGAACTGAGGTGAACTACACAGAAGAAGTAGATGATCCGGTTGACTCCGATGGTATGTTGTTTTTTGGTTTTGTGCATCATTATTCGCACTTGATTGAACACGAAGCTTCATTAACTCGTTTCTGTCCCCATGAACAGGTGAGGTTCTTGGCTTTGAGAACCTGGTGTTCAGCATCTTTGAGTTTGTCCACACGCTGCTGGAGAACAAGAAGTTCAAGAGCACGGTGAAGAAAGCTCTACCAGAGCTCATTTATTACATCATCCTCTACATGCAGATCACTGAAGATCAGGTTCGTGGGTGGCATGAGTCTTCGTCTCACATCCTACGGTAGTTCTGTAGTTTTTTCCATCATGTTCTTCATGTTCTCCGTCTCACAGATCAAGGTATGGACAGCCAACCCTCAGCAGTTTGTGGAGGATGAAGACGATGACACATTTTCATACTCGGTTCGGATATCAGCACAGGATCTCCTGCTGGTAGGAACTCTAAGCATTTCTTTGCAGGTGTTTGAATTCTCCTCACAAATTTCTCTCATGTGTTTTTCCGGTTCTCTGGCATGTTCTCATTTGCCAGGCTGTGGCCGCAGAGTTCCAGAACGAGAGCGCTGCAGCTTTAGCGGCGGCTGCGACACGGCACCTCCAGGAGGCAGAGCAGGCCAGGAACGCAGGCAGCGAACACTGGTAGAAGGATGGAACAGTAGATGACCATTTCTGTATGGCATTCTTTCAGTACATTGCTTTGCAGTGATGTCTGTCCGTGCATGTGCAGGTGGAAGGTGCATGAAGCTTGTATGCTGGCCCTGGGCTCGGTCAAAACCATCATCACGGAAAATGTAAAGAACGGTCGCATTCAGTTCGATATGCATGGGTTCCTTGCCGGGGTCATCCTTGCTGACCTCAACTTACCAGGTAAACCACTTACCACTACTACACTTACAGAATTAATCTGTCTAATCATATAGTCTTACATTTGAAAGATGTTTCTTAGAGGGTTAGGTCTTATACAGTAGTGAGCGGAACTGATCACTGTTATTCACCTCCCAGCAGCCTCTCCGTTCCTGCTGGGCCGGGCCTTATGGGCGGCCAGTCGTTTCACTGCAGCGATGTCTCCAGAGCTCATCCAGCAGTTCCTTCAAGCTACTGTCAGTGGCCTACACGAGAGCCAGCCCCCTTCTGTTCGTATCTCTGCTGTGAGAGCGATCTGGGGGTAATTTTTTTTGTTTTCCATTTGATTTTCTTTCTTCATTACATTTAAAATTATATGGTTCACTAACTTTCTCTAACTTTTGCTTTTCTATCTGTTTAAAGCATAAAATCGTGGGTTACTTTATGAGTTTGTTGATGTATGTTTAAGTTAAATTAAGCTGAACTGGCATTTACCGGGACAAAAGACACGAGAGCTCAAATTATAAATCATTGTTCTAAGCTTTCAAACTTTGTCAATAACTTATTTTATGGTTTGCAGCCTGAAGTACAGCATTGATTTATTATTTTTTATATTTATAATCTTTAACCTATTTTCCAGGTACTGTGATCAGCTGAAGCTGTCTGAGAGCACCCACGTCCTGCAGCCGTTCCTGCCCAGCATCTTGGAAGGGCTTGTGCAGCTTGCAGCTCAGTTCAGCTCTGAGGTTCTGACTTTAGTCATGGAGACTCTCTGTATTGTTTGCACAGTGGATCCCAATTTCACCACGAGTGCCGAGAACAAGATCTGTCCTCTCACCATTGCCATCTTCCTAAAGTACAGTAACGGTATGTTCAGCAATTTATTATATTTTCATTTTTTTGGAGCGTTTGTTTCGGAACCTGCCTTGTTTCCTCATTTAGCTCGGTTTGTTTAGGCATACATGAACATGGCACTAGCACTGGGTCTGCCCCACAATAATCTGTTCGAGATGAGGTGGTCTCCGCTCAATTAAATAATAATAGTGATTCATTAATTAATCACTTGTGGTGAGAAAGCAATTAGACCCATCAGACTAACGAACCAGGCTGTTTGTGTATGATGATTTGTTTTGCTAATGCCTCCCAAAATGGACACGTCGGTATTGAAAACTAAAAAACGCCTTTTCATTTTAAAATGCCACCTAAAAAAAGAGCAAGAATGTTTTCCCAACAAAACTTTATTTCTGCTCAAAACGAAGTCATACATCAGCAATTATAAGCCACTGTGGGCCCACAACGCTGTTGTCGATCAGCAGAATGCCAGAAAATAATCAGGTGCGCTCTGACCAGTGATAGGACGGTTTACTCGCCTCTTACTTGAATGAATGTGTTTTGGTCCGTTTGGAAATGTTGCCTTGTAAAAAAAAATTGAAACAATTTGGTCCTTTCAGAACAAAGCAAACAATCTACAGGTCTGAAAACGGCCTTCGATTCAAGGGCATTACTTGGGGCTTATCTTGTTTTTTGCTTTGCTTTTCTCTTAGATCCTGTGGTGGCGTCTTTAGCGCAGGACATCTTTAAGGAGCTTGCCCAGATCGAAGGCTGCCAAGGGCCCATGCAAATGCGCCTCATTCCCACACTCATTAGCATCATGCAGGCACCACCTGATAAAATCCCATCTGGTCTCTGTGCTGTGAGTTAAACTACTCAGTTTGATGTCTCTCTAATTCCAAACAGTTGTTTGCTTCTATGATTATGCATGTAATACCTTTTGTAACAGACATCCATAGACATCTTGACTACAGTTGTTCGTAATACCAAACCCCCGCTGTCCGACATGCTGGTGTGCCAAGCTTTCCCCGCCGTGGCCCAGTGCACCTTACGCACTGATGATAACACCACAATGCAGGTACCTTTAGTCTCTCTTAGCTACACTTTAAGAATGATATCAATAATAGTGAGGAGGATGGACATCTGTGTTATGTAGGGCTGCTGGATTATGACAGAAATCATAATCGCAAAGAATAAAATCATGATGATTATTTTGGCTGATATTAAGGTCACGTTTATTTAACAGCTAACGGGTATTTTTAACAATGGATCCAGCTGGAAAATAAATCAAATAAATGTTAAAAATAGATTAACGCAAGAAGAAATGAGAGAATCTTTGTGAAACGAATGTATCACAATAACAGTTTCACCTTGAGTGTTTTGTTTATAGTCATAAGCCATGATTGAAATTGATTGAAATCAGTTTTGATTAATTGCACAGACAGAATTAATGTTTTTTTTCCAGAATGGTGGTGAGTGCTTAAGAGCTTACGTCTCGGTGGCGCTGGAGCAGATCGCCCAATGGCAAGACGACCAAGGTCACAGTGGCCTTTGGTACGTCATGCAGGTCGTCAGTCAGCTCCTTGACCCCCGCACGTCTGAGTTCACAGCTGCTTTTGTGGGTCGTCTGGTGTCCACTCTCATCGCCCGGGCAGGCACCCAGCTGGCTGATCAGCTTGACCAAATTCTGCGCGCCATTCTCAGCAAAATGCAGCAGGCTGAGACCCTCAGTGTGATGCAGGTGATTGTGGCACAGATACAGAAATAGCACTTAAAGGAACATCCATAAATTCACCAGATGCACTGTCCTCTGCAGGGCCACGCCCCTTCAAGGGACAGTTCACTCAAAAACCAAAAGCTTTTATTTACTGTTGTTGTTTCAAACCCATAAGGTGTCTTTTTTTTTACTGAGCATATCTGTCAAGATACCAAAAATAATAAGAACCAAAAACATAAGTAGTCTATACAAATTCTGCTTTATATTTCTAGATTGTATGTAGATAATGTAATGCAGCTGTTTAGAAAAAATCTGTCTGAACATTCTTTAGAAACGCTTCCTTTTGTGTTTCGTAGAACAAATAACAGCATACAGGTAAGGAATCACATTACAGCATGTAAAGCCCTTTATGGATAGGTTTGGTTGCATTTTAAATGTTAATTTTCTTGTTAAACAGATACGTTAGTCTGAATTTTTCTGCAGCTGGCAGATCAGATTAAGTGTTAAACATGTTCGCACTCATTATTTTCAGTCCCTGATCATGGTTTTCGCCCACCTGGTTCATTCCCAATTGGACCCACTGCTGGAATTCCTGTGCAGTCTTCCAGGTCCCACAGGAAAACCGGCCCTGGAGTTCGTCATGACTGAGTGGATGAGCCGCCAGCATCTGTTCTACGGCCAGTATGAAGGCAAAGTCAGGTGAGGCTTATCAATTTTATCAGCATGTTTTATGAGCAGATCTCATAATATTCCATTAAAACAACACCCTGGATGTTCTGCCCACAGTGCTGTAGCTCTGTGTAAACTGCTTCAGCACGGTCTCAATACAGATGACAAGCGCCTCCAAGACATAGTCGTCAAAGGAGATGAAATATTTAATCCAGACGAGGGCATATGTACTCGTTCCAAATCAGCCAAGAGTAAGTCTGCTTATGTGTTCTATTTGTTTCAAAGATTTATGAATTATTGTCTAAGATATATGACAGGTAGGATTACAAAATTCCCGGGATTTTGAAAACTATCAGGAATATATGGGAACTATGGAACACAGATAAAGACGAGTCATATGTCAAGGAAGCAAATGTTGCATATGATACATCTTGTAAAAATGACCCAAAATTCCCAAATAATTCCCTTTAGTTACCATAATGTTCCAAATTGGAATATTTATAAAAACAAATTCCCAATTAATTTTTTAATTCCCTTTATTTACCATAATGTTCCAAATTGGAATTTTTCAGAAATTCCCCATTTTTGCAACCCTAATGACGTGTCTGTTCCCCTTACCTCAGACCCACAACGTTGGACCAACATTCCTTTGCTGGTGAAGATCTTCAAACTCATTGTCAATGAACTGTCTTCTGTCATGGAGGCTAACGCAAACAGAGCAAATCCAGCAGACTGGAGCCAAGGTACAGAACAGTTACACTACTTAGGATAATGCCAGTTATTAATTCATGATGCTGAAATGCTGGACAGCATTAGTTTAGAGATGTTTGTTTTCTAGACTCTGGGGGAATGTGGGATGATCTGCCGGAAGAGGATGATGATGACGAGGAAGATGAAGGGTTAGCAGGACAGCTTCTATCTGATCTCATTGCCTCCAACAAATACGGTGGGATTTTAAACAGCATTTGCCACTAGTATTTATTATGGTATTCAGATTAATGACACAAACATACTTCAGTTTGGCACTGGTGATAAGTGACCTTCAGGGGAGGGTCGGGGGAACTCAAATTCTTATTAGAACAAGTGTAAAAACAGCCAAAACCTTGAATTTCCACTAATAAAGTAGTTTAGCTGGCTGATTACTAAGTGGTGGTATTATTAATAACAAAGAGAACCTGATGAGAAAACTGTGGTGTAAAGCTTTATTGCAACAAACAGTAACAATTACTAAAATTTCCCTGTAGATGATGATTATTATGAAGATGATGATGAAGATGATCCAGATGCCCTAAAAGACCCTATATATCAAATTGACCTCCAGGTACGTTACTGGCATGAATGTCAGCCTTTACAGTATAACTGATGCATATTCAGTGCATGTGCTAGGCAGTGCACTACACAATGTACAAAAAGAAGTAAATAAGGGACTTATTAAAGCAAAAATGCATCGAATGAAAATAAAAGGCAGAAAGCTAAAAATAAATACATTATTGGTAATGCACAAATACAAATGTGATTGTTACAGTTTGTTCCTCATTTTCTCCCTGCAGGCTTATCTGACAGATTTCCTTACTCAGTTTGCACAGCAGCCCTGCTACAGCATGTTTTCAAGCCACTTGAATGAAGTAGAGAGAAGAGCCCTGCAGTCCATCGGTATATGACCTGTACCCCCAGCCAGCGTCCGCTTCCTGTCCGTGTTTCAGTCTACCACTCGATCATCTGTTTTTCCAAACTTGAACATTTGAGTGGCACTGGAAAGCCTTTTGGACGACGCTCTTGATCCACAACCCAAAAGAGGACGAGTCTGATGCGCTTACATCTCTCTCCCTGTTTTATTAAGGGAAGGAATGGACATTGATTTCCTGGGATGTTATAACAATAGGGTCGAGGGACAGCTTGTTGGCCCCTCAGAGGGTAATACGACGGATATAAAACAGATATCACAGTTATCAAAACACTACTGTGCTTTGACAAGAGTTGTCACTTTTTTGCAAAGGGACTGATAAATGTATAGAAGTGGTTTAAAGTATCGGCTGTTGTCTGTTTGTAACTTCTCAGTAATTCACGTGGGTTACAAAATCTTTCTGTAGAGGAAGGCGAAAGACTTCTGACAGATGAATATAGACTTTGAAAAGAAGTCGGAACTGTTGGCGGCCTTATTAAAATGATCCACGTTCTTTATGTCATTATGGGGTCTTACAAGCATGGTCTTTATGTTTACACTGTGTTGGGTGAGCATGAAGAATCCAGTGTTACTATGGTGATTATACAGTTTATTAGAATAAATTTCAAAATAAAAGGCCTAGTAGGGTCTAATTTTAAGTTTCAGTTCATTATCCAGTTAAACAATCTTTAAAAGGTTTATAAATCTGTCTGGATTTCATTTCATTTCATTGTACAGGTAAAACCATCTTCATGACGAAATCCTATACTTTTAACTTGATGTCTAAGGTCTGCGGGCAGTGCCCCAAAACAAACCCTAGCAAAAACATTAGCACGCTACATTCCCTTTAAAAATATGTGGAGTGCATAAGTATTATCAACATTTTACATTTACTATGTGAGCACAACACTAATGCTAAATGTTATGCAATTACTGAAATGTATGGTTTCTAAAAATGCTAATATAACGAACTGAGTTTTGTTAAGAAGTGACCTACTCGGCTTTGTTTTCAATGTGTTGAATTGTATTTTACTAAAGGGTGATAATAGAAAACGTCACATTCAAAATTTCTCACGATAGGCGCGCCTGTTTGCTTTACTCCCATTGTATTATGACAGGGCTAGTAATAATTTTCTTATTTTTCGGACTAATTTATTATTAACGCTGTATAGAGATATATTACACGGGGATATAGACTGAATTTATGTCAACATCTGGGGATGCTGGTACGGGAGGTTTGGCGTGCGGGTTTACGCGACCTCCCGGCGCGTTGCGTCACGGGCGATGTGTCATTCGACACGGATCGCGTGTTGATCACGAAGCGGCTTGATTTTGTCCTCCGCTTTCTGCGAGACGTGGCAGACCTTCATCATCTAAAGTTTTATTTGCAGATGATGCAGATGTAACCATTTTCTCGTCTGGTATAACGGATAGTGATCTGGAAGCAGGATGTCCTTCTACGCTGTGTTTATACCGGTCCTCTATATTATTTTCTCGGCTTGGCAGGGTAAGACGATATTGCTGTAGTTTCTTCATAGGCCTTGTTAGGAGAAATAATACACACGTGAACGGGATTAGCTGCTATTATTGCTCAATGGACATACAATTGTAAACGCTAGCATCGCCGGTAATAATTAACGACAAATTGTTAATACGTTTCTTTTTAAACATTTGACTTTAATAAGTTTTTTTTTATCACCAACAAGCATATTGTGGAAAATGACTATATCTTACTCATATGATATATGTAACCTTTGTCTTTATATTGTAGCATATATATACATATACATAGTCCTATACGTTGCCTGGCTACAAACCTCTGAATATTTGTGTTGTGTAACAATAGGTTTAAAACCTCTCAGATTTGTAGGGTCACGTAAGGCTGCCTTTGTTTTCATCTGCATTCTGGGTAGGTAGGTCAGTCACTGCAGAACCAGTTACTGAAAGCTAATCCAAGACCCGAGACCTTAAAGCAGGTGGTTAACTGACCTACATTTTTAAAAGAAGACATTTTTATCTGAACGGTGTTTGGAGGATGCTTGTGTATAGAGTGAGTGTGCGCTTTATTATTACACAAATTCATGAATGAGCGTGCATTTCTTTCCCCCATGCACATTTTTGTTTAATATTATATTTTTTAAATGCATAATATTTAATATTATACTATGCTTAATATTTCAGGAACTTGGGTGAGGTACTGAAATCAGCTGTACATAAATTCTATTAATGGTTTAAATTTTGTAGCAGCCTTTGACGTGTTTTTACAGTCCAAAAAGTTTCTGTGAGTTTAACAGCACGACATTGCAGCAAATGTACTGTTGATGGTTCGAATATGTTTAATAATGAACCCGTTAATTGCTTTTGAAAGATTTGTTTTGAATGTTTCTTAGCGTTTGGCTGTTACCACTAGCGTTTATTTTATTGTGTGTGCAGCGAGTGCAAATGAGGACTGTCTGTGGTATGTGGACAAAAATGGTACCTGGCACAATGGCTTCGACTGCCCACTCATAACGTTCTGCTGTGGGAACTGTCATCGGCGTTACTGCTGCCTGGACGGCTTCAAGATGATCACTGAGGCGGCACAGAAACGTTGCATGCTGTTCCATCTCAGGTACATACAAATGAACACCAATGTGACACAGACTGTGAGGATAGAATTTTAACCAGGTTAGGTGTCCAAAAAAATAATAAAACCATCCAAAAGCCCTGGACAAAAATATGGAAGTGTGTGACTTGCGCAGAGGGCTCTGAATTATTATACAGGCTTGAGTATGTGGTTCATTATGGTTTATTGAATTTTATTAGAGATTCTAGACTATTGATTACTTGGTGGTCTAGAGAAGCTTTATAGCCACTTATTAGCCCTCATTGCTGATTACTTTCCTTGATTGCTATCATTATTTTCTAGCCTGTACTCAACTGCTGTATTTTAGTTTTGTTAAATGAGAGCTGCTCCCAGGGAAGTCCGATTATTCAAATTGGTGAAGTTTCCTTTGCTCCCTCTCCCAGCCCCTCCACCATAGCTGGCATTGCTTCATCCATCCTGCTCTTTGTGGCTGCCATAGCAACCATGGTCTGTTGCTTCATGTGTTCCTGTTGTTATCTGTACCAGCGCCGACAGCAACGGGGTAGGACACCTTATGAAGGTAAACACAACACAAACAGTGTTTCCAGACACATTCATTCTAAATTAGAACTACTTTAGTTTAAGCGTGTTTAAAAGTGCATGCCAGTAATTAAGAATTACAAATAAATCAGTTTTATTGCAGAGACACAGGAAGGAATTGTATGCAACACTTCGCATGTATCTGATTTGTATTTTTTGTTTGTTTCTGGTATTACAATGGCACTGCATTGATTGTTAGCATACATATTTAACCCGCAACTTCTACTGTAATAGAAAACATGCCATAGCTGTGCTTGCCTGTGAAATGCACCCAAAGAGGTGCATGAAAAACAATGCATCTCTTAGGGAAAAGAAAAATCAGTTACTAACTGGAGTCTCAATTTCAGCTCAGCACATCCCCATGGCCAGTTATCCTGTGGAGCCCATGTATGATGCTTATGGTAAACCCATTGGACATCCTGATTACCCTGGATATCCAATGGTACCGCAGTATCCTGGTGTCCCCCACCAATATCCCATGATGCCCCAAGGTCCTTATCCTCTTGATGCAGGACACAGTCAAGCAGGTAGACAAATGGCAAAAAGGGAATCAATTTCTTAATGTTTCCAGTAACATATGATCATTTATATAAGTGTTTTTGAGAGCTACACGCAACCAAAGTATGGTATGCTCACAGACAAGTGTGTGACACATACAGCCAACCATATTCTGGAGGAAATTCACATTTGGGGATGTAGTTTTGTGGTTTGCTGGCCATTTTTGTCCAGATTGGTTAAAACCGTGTCTGCGTCACGTTATCAGTAAGTCACTTTGTACAGTTTTAGTAAGTTACATAGGTAGTTATATACATGTAGTTCCTAACTAAGTGTTACTTCGTGACTTCAAAGGAAAACCGTGTGCAGACATTTTTAAGTGAACAACTATAGAAAATATCGATATGTTCCCTGTTCACATGTATGTCTATAGGAAGTAGCAGTAAGGGTTAATGGCGGCAGTGTTTTTGAAAAGCATTTTTCTGGCACCCTAGTGATTTGAAAATAACAAGACTGTTCCTTGAGATGTATTTTTGTTGTTTTTCAGCTCCTCCTCCATACTCCCCTCCCCAGTACCCAGGGCACTGAGAAGCCGGAGTCCCTAAGCAGTAAAGGTTAACTCATACATCGGCCTGGTGGATGCCAATGCTTGTTTGGAATCCCCGGTTTGAGAAGCACTTTTAAATTGAATTCATGTCATTTATTTCTTGATTAATTTGTGGAGTATAGCATGAACTGACCCTGGATCGCTTCGCATTGGAGTGTTTCCTTATTTGATGGACTTCCATGTATCACTAATCAGTGAGACCCTCTCCCACCTAAATCCAGCAACTCACAGACTCAAAAGACATTATTATACTGACTGGGTCGCTTTGCTTTTGTGCCATTGTTTTGTCAAACTCTCTGAAATGGACGATTAAAAGTGATTTTCTTGCTGATGATGACGTAAAACACACAGATAAGACGAGGTTGACAGTTTTGACCCATCCAGGAAATTATTGTCTGTTCGACCAAAAAAGAGAAGGCTTGTGTCTTTACACTTCTATCTGCGGTAGACATGCTTGTGTGTCTCTCCCTGCTCGTTCACATAAAGTGTATTTATTTGACAGCTAATCCAAGCATGTCACGTGCATCATAAGCATCAAATCATCCTGTACACACTGTTTACCCATATTAATGTCTAGCCACTTAACATGCAGTATGTAAAGAAGAGACAGCTGACAAATAAGACAGAGTTTCATGTTCCAGGGCATCCTCAAAACCAACCAAAATGTTGTGATGTTTGTTTATTTTTTGCCATTTACAGTATTATATGTCAGAATTTACAGTTGCATCTTGCTTTTAGCTGAAAGCATCAGATTATAATCGGTAGCACTGAGGTTCATTCTGTGTTCTCATATGGCTTGCAAGTTAAGATGTATTCGTATCGCTTAGTTTAGCATGCCTTCAGTTGAATCCTGCACCACCCAGGCCAAGAACCAAGGAATTTACAGTAAGGTTTCCATCCTATGCGATATTCCTCTGTTCATTTTTTTTTTATTAGTTGGAATGATCGTTTTGATCTATATAAACCATTTCACGTTAATTTTGATGCAGAGTTGTAAAGTTAATGACACATTTGAAGGGTAAACGAGCGATTGTTTCCAAGAATGTTCGAAATTTTGAAATAATTTGTCATGCATTTGAGGTTGTGATTGTTTTGTTTTGGAAATTATTTCTACTACCTCCTCATCTCATATCAGTAAGATTAGCTGTGATGGTTTGTCCGCTGTTTAAATAACATGTTATTTAAATTAATGTATAGTTAACGGTGTTGTTTTTGATATATAAGGCATATGCTAATGTATTTGTCACTTTTGGAATGTGAAGTACAAATAAGAAAATGATCTATGAGATACATTTTTACAACGTGGCAGATTAACAAGTATTTCGAACTTGGAGGGTAAACAGTTCTCTAGTGTTTGCACTAATTATACTATGAGATTGGTCTAATTGAAAAGACTGGGCAAGTCGTACTGCATAAATCTTTTTACAATAAAAATAGACTTGACTTTGAATGCCGTTTCCATTGCTGTTGCACCTTATACCAGCCCTTTCGACAAAAGAATGAATACGCGTCGATATTAATAAGCTATACTTGTTATTGTTACTAATGTTCTTGGCATTCATTTCAGGGTTACAGCATTATGCTGGTGAGTGAGTTTGGAAAAATCTGTTTGAGAAAAATTGTCCGCGGTGCAAGATGCATGATTTCCTTGGTGACAGCTAGGAAGTAACAGTTTGTTTCTTAGATGCTTGTGAGTTTTGGTAAACCACAGCCTTCCCAATTGCCTTTAAAGGACTATGTACCCCCATCTAAATATGGTCATGCGTGCGCAAAGGATTTCAAAGAATGTCCAAGCAGCACAAACTTGCGCTGATGGTCCATTGCGTCTTGCGTCTTTCCTTGTGTCTCAAAGAACTAGGCGCATTTCTTTATATCCAGAAGGGCTTTGCCGCTTTCCTCCTCTTTCTAAACTGATCGCTCTCGTAATAAATGGATTTCTTCAAGAAGTGAAAGAAGGAAAAACGCACGGATATCTTCCGCAAGTTCGATCAATCTTTCATTTAGCGCAACCATGTCCAGAAGGAAGGTGAGGGGGCTCACGAAAACCGGGCGACAGGTGAGCGAGGACCCGGACCTCGACAATTTACTGTCAAACCTGTCGCCAGAAGAAATGGAGGAGCTGCAGAAAGAGGTTTCGGTGGTTCCAGATCCAGACCCGAGTGAATTCATCATTGTGGACCAAACCGATGCAAAAGCAACCGCGGCGGTTAAAAACGGTTCTCAGTTGGGTAACAAGGCTGATGATTTGAGAGGCAGCTTTCACAGGAACCCGTCCACAGAGGTATTCAAAAAGATTTAAGACTTTTATGAAAATCTTCATGCCTGATTTTGTACAGACTTAACGTGATTTATTGTAGTGCCCATTACAGTCTAATGGTAATGATAACTATTAATATATAAACAAATTGTCATCCTAGTTCTGGGGTTTTAACAGGTTCTTTTTTACGTGAATAAATCATTTTTTGTCCCAAATGACACAACTAATAACGTGTACTGTAAAAGTGGTGTTGCTTTAATTGTTTTTAAAGACATATTACAAAGAACAGAAATCACACAATCTTTAGTCTGACATATCTTCAGATGTTGAATTGAAAATTGGTGCCTTTAAATGTTGTCCCTGTTGGAACTGCTTGGTTACTTGCTCCTCTGCTCACTGCCTTTTAAGGACAAGACTGCCAAGGCTGGAGCTTTCCAGGGCAAAACAGTTTACCTCACAAATGAAACACTTAGCCACTGTGCAAGTGTACATGTTGACTGTAAAAACAACTGCCTGTTAAATTCATTCGAGGCTCAAGCATGTGTCTTGTTCAACCGTTGTGTTTCAGTGATGGCACACTGAGAGTTCAACATTTTGTTGATGTGTAGGCTTCTGCTATTCCTTCGCGCCTCCGCCTCTCGCTTCTATAAACCTAATATAGAATTTGTTGTGTATGTGACCCTAAAAATACCAGTCTATAGGAATGCAGGCCATGGTGATGTTATCCAATTATCCATCAATGATGTTTCATCCACAGGGGGAAACAAGGAAGGAAAGTCGTAAACAAGAGTATCTCCGTAAAATGGGCCTAAGCCAGGAAAGGAACATCTCCAGATCTGATAGCAGAGATGGAGGTCTTCAGAGACAATCCAGTGTTACCAGCCCCTCTTCATTTCTGAAACATGATGGTAGAACGGAGGACAGGAACAGCAGGGTCACAGAGGGGACCAAAGATGACAAAGGTGGCCCATCTTTCTTTTCCAAGAAGGATGAGGAGAGTGAGAGGAAGGGAGACATCAAGGAGAAAGAACAAAACGATGGGTCTAAACTTAAAGATAGAAGGGAGAGTAGCAGCAGCAAAACTAAAGAGTTAATTTCCAAACTTCAAGAGAAGAAGGAGGATAGTAAAGAGAAGAACAGAAGAGAAGACATTCGCAAACGGGACTCTGTAGATAGCAGAACAAAGGAGATGATCTCCAGGATACAGGATAAGGAAGTGAAGGAAAGGGAAAGAAGGGAGGACATTCGGAAGAGAGAGGATAATAAAACAAAAGGAAATACTTCCACGTTAGAGGAAAAGCACAGTCAGGTTGCTAAAGACAAGATAAAAGAGGAGGACAAAGAAGAAAAGCAAGTACTAAAGTCAGATGAAAAAGAGAAAGTCGCCTCTGTGTTGGAGGATAGGGGACCTTCCGAGAGGAAAGACAAAGAGCCTGAAAAGAGTAAAGAAAACACAAAGATGCTACAAACACACAATGCAAACTCAAGTGATAAGGCAAGAGGAAATGATCAGCAACAGAATGAAATCACGAATGAACTGCATGAGTCCATCAAGGAGGATCAAATGGGAAACTGTGTGTCAGACACAATTTCAAAAAACAAGACCAAAGAGGAGGAAGAGGAAGATGAGTCGGCGAGTATGTTCGATGAAGATTTGGAGAGAGTTCGTCGTAACGATCCGGGGATGACTGAACTCAATGTAAACAATTCTGAGGTCATAAAAGCCAAAACGCTTATTCAGTTTGCTGAGGCCTTGAAAAACAACACACACATTAAATCGTTTTCTTTGGCTAACTGCCGTGCGGATGACCATGTGGCTTACGCTATTGCAGACACTTTACGCAGTAACAAAAGCATTACCAGCATCAATCTGGACTCCAATCTTCTGACTAGCAAAGGCATCATGGCTCTGATCCACGCCCTTCAGCGTAACTCCACGCTCACTGAACTACGCTTCCACAACCAGCGACACATCTGCGGAGGAAAGTCTGAGATGGAGATGACCAAAATCTTGAAAGAGAACACCACTCTTTTAAAACTCGGGTATCACTTTGAGCTGGCAGGTCCTCGTATGACCATGACCAATATTCTTAGTCGCAATATGGACCGTCAGCGGCAAAAGAGGCTGCAGGAACAGAAACAGGCCCAGGCCCAAGGAGATGGAGAAAAGAAAGACTCATTGGAAGTTCCAAAAACTGGCTTTGGTAAGGGTTCCCCCAGGCCTTCTCCAAAAGCATCTCCTCTACCATCTCCCATGCCATCACCTGCCCCATCACCTAAGTTGACACATAAGAAAGGAGCCAGTGGACCTGGTGGTGGACCACCTCCACCACCACCACCTGGAGGCCCACCACCGCCTCCACCTCCAATGCTGGATGGAGACTTCCTGAAGAACTCCCTAACACCTGTTTCACAGAGGAAGCTTGGAGATCAGACTGGAGGTAGAGGTGGAGCTCAGAACTCAAGGGACCAACTTCTAGCTTCCATCAGGGGCAGCAATATCAAACAGCTCAAAAAGGTAAGAAACAACCAGCTGTGTCCAGCTGTTCCATTTGTGTTCATTAACAATATCAACAACCACAAGCATTTGTAACATCCCCATAGATTCAAATACAGAGAATTGTGTATGAAAATGTTTATGAGCACTTTTGAACCCTGTGCTTGAATCGTCAATCATGTTTTTTTTACAGGTTGAGATACCAAAGCTTTTGCAATAAGTGGTCAAATTAAAAAACAGGAATGAAACGACAGACATCTCACAGACCTTGAGAAGATCAACACTCAGAATCTTCCTTACAGAGTCTTACTGCTGCCCTATGGTGTGGAAGACAGGCAAGGGCTCGTATATGGTGATATTTTATTGAGTCCACAGCTTCTGCCAGGAGTCTTTGTATAAAATACACTGGACTATAGAAATGAATAAAAGCATGATGCAGTCAAGGGTGCTCAGAGGCTATGAAATGGTCTATGGAACCGCAGAGCTGATGCCTTGCTTGTCATTTGCACTAAATGAATTATTTCTAATGATGGATCAATGAGTGTAAGTGTTATACAGCATGTGTCTGGATGTTGAGAAGATGCTTGTGTGTGTTTTTCAGCAGTACAGTTGAATCTTACAGCTTACAGTATTGAACAATGAACAAAAAATATTCACCTGTATTTTATCGGATCATTTTGGGTTTGGGAATATCTGTCACAAAACCTCTTATTGATCATGGAATGAAAGAGGAATTCTAATCCGAAAATATCTAGACTACATACATATGGGTATTGTTTCTATAATACTATATATATTTTGAAGGGGCGTGAAATGTTTAAATTAAAGTACTTAAAGGGGCAGGTAATAATGCATAAATGGACAATAAGATCTATGTGAATGTGATAGTATAAACATATATTTTAAACAAATATTTATTTTAAGTTTCCCTCTGAACCGTTTTATCTAAGCCATGCAGTCCAGCATATAAAAGTTAATCACTGTCAAGTATCATTTTTTCCATCTGTTTGTAATTTATCAGACGGTGTTTGTTTTGTTTTTTATGGTGAATCTCTGCACAAAATGTTTAATGTACCTCACGTGCTTGGAAGTCAATTCATGGTATCTTCATGCTTGTACAAAAATGATCGCAGTCTCGTGAAGAGCACAGCTAGTGAAAGCTTCAACAGAACGTTCTGCTCAATGAAAACAAGCATCAGTCACAATAATTGTGAGTGACACTCGTCTTACGTCAGGTTTCATCTGGGAAAGTGGAAAATTGTGAAGTAATTCCATTTGTGTATTCTGATAAATCTGCCTGATAAAGATAAGAATGGTCCAACAAAAACACTTGTTGATTGTCGTGTGATTGCATTTTATTACTCTAAGGCTATTGAATCATAACAGAAACCTTTAGGCCTGTTTACATTGAGGCAAACTCCATAAGATTATTCTGGAGTCACGTTAACTCAGTGGAATACTAACAGGCATTGTATTCATTATTTATTTTTCATTGCCTCTGATCTAACTATCTCAGTCATTTTACAAGGAGTTGTCATTAAAATTTGATCGGTGTTTGAATTATAAACAGCTGATTGTTATAACTACAGAGTGCGTGCAAGTTCAGAACAATGATGGAATGATTGATGACTAGGTCCTCACATTATAAAATCAAGCTGATAAACAGATCCTAATAAAGGGCTATTGCACGCTTCCAGAGCTACAATGAGTTCCCTGGGCAGGAAAAAACAGTGATCTAATGCATTGTTGCAAATGCTACGTAACTTTGTTTGCTTATTAGCACTAGAATAAGGAACAATACATAAAACCAATGTAGGGAGTTTAAAGAAAAACAAAGCAAATTACATGACCGTTGGTTAGTGTTCTCTCAAAGCTCAAAAACGGTCTTGCAGTAAAGTTGGTAGAATGTTTTTAATGTTATTAATCATATCAAAAATGTTATTCTAAAGTTGTTAGTGGAATATGTTAAAATC
>JAZGTJ010005348.1:7420-25458 GCA_036877575.1 Botia almorhae | reverse complement strand
TGAAATAACTCCAACACCAAACGCCATTTTACTCCGAATGTGTTAAAATTACTCTTTGGGTGTTAAAATCAACTCGGAAATGTTTAACACCGAAATTTCAACTCTATCGCTATACTATTGCTGAATTAGCGGCTCCGTGTACCTTAAAACCGAACTGCGGTGCACACAAATGCGGGGGCAAGCTAACCGGAGCGTCTCGCCCGCTACCCGGAGAGATAGTATGTTACATTTTTCTTTTAAAGTAGGCTATCACTAACAGAATCCCAAGCTAATGCAAATATGTGTAATTAAGCATAAAATGACTTACCATTTAACACAACCACTACGCTGAATGAGCCTAGAACACGTGCTGTTTACAAGTCATCAAGTTGTATTTTACATCGACAGAACTTAAAATTTATTTTTTGATTAACGGATCATTTTAAACTCAGACATGTCATGATTATATATTGAATCAAAACGCATAATTTGTGTGTCACCTGAGCTCAATAAAATAAAACTTGAAAGTAAAAAGTCTAACAGTATTTATGAACTTTATTTTTTTACAACAACATATATATTTAAGTAATGGCAAAAGGTCCCATTAATTACTTTTTAGAGTGTAATATTCAGCAAACCAAACTTTATTAATTGTTTGTCTCCTATGTACCTTTTTTATTTGTTTAACATTGATTAAATTGCCATATAATTGTTTAAGGTTTTTTTTTTGTATTTACCAGTCCAGAGGACAGGCACAGTCTCTATATTATAGTATTTAGGTGATTCTATGTGTTGCAAATTATGTAACATCTGTGGCATGTGACGGCTGGCAGACAGTTGGTTAAGCCAGTCTCAGTTAGTTAAATATTAGTAGTATTAGTAAGACTATATGCCAAATTTCTAGATAAACGAGCAGCACCAGTCCTAGAGGGATGGAGGCCATCTCTTTTCAACAGGTCAGGTCTACCCCAAAAACGTTTCCAATTACCTATGTAACCTATATTGTTCTGTGAACACCACTTAGACATCCAGCCATTTAGTGATGACAGTCTGCTTTGTATTTCGTCACCACAATAAGTATTACTGTGTCCAACATTGTACTAGCAAACAAAGAGCAGGTGTGTATCCAATCAGCCATGTATGTGGGATTATGGGTAATATAGTTTAGTACTCGGGTGATGGAGACCTCCGGTGGTCATTGAGTTGGAAGCAGCGTTAATGACATACAGTCAGTAACATACATTCTGGATAGAGCTTGACCTTCTACAATTTACCAGATAAATGTGAAATGTTATGAATTGGTCCTAAAGCTGGCCTTTATTTATTATGTTTTGTTAACCCCCCTTCTTCTGCTTTGTTTTCATTATATGTTGTCAGTTGTTATACATTGCAGACCATCTTTTATCATTAAACAATATTATTATTATTGCTAATATTGTGTTTCTCTGTTAGTTGTGAGGTCGCGTGGCTGCAGTTATGTTGGAGTGTTTCACGTGGAAGGAAGAGACCGCTACAGTCTGACATTTGAGGAGGCCAAGCGCTTGTGTGAGCATTTATCAGCTTCATTAGCACAAATGGAACAGGTGGAAAAAGCCTTTGAAGCAGGTCTGCAGACATGCAGGTTAGACATTACAATTCATCTGAGTCATCATCAATGTGAAGTCCAATGAAAAACATATATAGATTCTTCCATGTCATTTTCTACTATAGAATCATATATCCACCTTATTTTTAATGTAGAAGCAGACACCACCATTTTTTAACCTATTGTGTCAGTTTTGGGCTAGTTTAAACCAGGCTTGACAGACTTTGGCTTAATGGACTTAATGGACATATGTTTATGTGTATCTGTCCAAAAAATGTGTATATGTAAAAACAATATTAAATAATAAGATAATATCCCTTTTGCTGTTGATGACACTAAAATGAATCAAACAACAAAACAAAAAAACTTGCCACTCTTGACTGAATAACTCTGTAGCTTTTACAAGAATTATTAAATTACCACTAGAGCACAGAGCTGTTTGTAAGAGCACAAAATTCTTCATAGGTCTAGTAACTTAGCCTATTTTACTTTCAGAATGCCAAGTGTGGGTAACTGCAGCTTGGAGTACTGCGCGCCAAAAGGTCTTTACAAATGGTTGCAAAAGCTGCCTCTTCCACATTAAGGCGGGCCATAATCTTAATGGCTATTGGCATAAAGGATACAATAAATATAATTCTACAAGCCAAATTCAGTTCTTTCAATGTAAAAATGTTTTTTTTATTAAGGTATTTAAATTATTAATTTTTAAAAATTATTATTAGTGGCGCTTGCGAAGCATGTAACTTGTTCAGCACAGTTTGTCGTAGACCCATGAATGAGGTGTCAAATCGACCATTTTTTTGGGAAGGGGTGTGCTATGACTTTTATAAGCAATCGGGTGTACAATGTTTTAAGGGCGTACAGAAAAGTAGAAAAAAAATTCCATAGACTTAACATCGGGCTGAATTTTGTGACGTTGTAGCTTTGCATCAGAATGTCATAGAAACTTGGGGGTGGGCTCATATCGCTCGTCTTAGCAAGACGCAATAAATGGTGACATCACAACTTCATAGCCACACCCTGGCAACCAGTTATAGTACCCTACCCTAGCAACCACCCCATTGACTTCCATTAAAAATGGTGAGAGGCATCAGAACATCGTAGAGACAAGTGGGTGGCCTCTATGGACTCTTTAATTTAAGTAATCTTTAATTATTACCATGGAAACTGTCCAGCCATGCCCTAGCAGCCAACATGAATTAGCTAGAATCAGCACCAGAACATCACAGAGACATGGGAGTTGGCGCTTTTGATTCACACACACATGTCTATTGGTTTTACCCTGTGAACTGTCTATTTACATCCTAGCAACCATTTACTGTACCCTATCAACCATGGCATAAAATGAATAAGCCATATCTCAACATTAGAACACTGTAGAGACATGTGGGTGGGCTTATTTGACTCAGGCTGTCAGTGGGCTTTAGGTATTGCCCTGGCAACTTCCTGACCCCACCCTAGCAACCATTTATATCACCCTAGCTACCTCCTAACATGAATAAGCCATATCATAGTATATCTATCATGATAGCATCATGCTAAGTTGTGCTAGCATTGTGAAAACGGAAACATTGGCAAACAAACAACATGGTAAACAGAATATATGGTATTATTGCAAATTTGTAATTGTTTACTATGAGATGTACTTTAATAAAAATAATTAGGGATACTAGGTTTGTAATAGTTTTATGAAAAAAGAGTTGACTGAACTGATGAAAACTACCACACATTTGTATCATTTTAGTAAATCGACCTGCATTAGATATACCTGTCATTACATGCAAAGGCTCGTACCTTTGTCATTGGTCAATGTATTTAGACTGCCTACTAAAACAGTAAACAGTTGTGAGACTGTGCAACATTTAGTCAATTAACATGATAGATGATAGTGTAACAAGAATGTGGAGGCGTGTTGATCCATTTGCAGCGTTTTTGCTCAGAATCGTCAAACAGGCAAAAGTAAAAAAAAAACAGCGAACAGTGCAATAGAGAGAAGGCAAAATTATAAACAGTAAACAGGCAAAGGGTCGGGTAGGCAGCAAACAATCGAAAATGGGGTTTAAATAATCACCTTGGTTGGCTAATAATCCACTTATGACAGGAAGTAATCAGCCCCGGATACGAGGCCCATGGGAATTGTAGTCCGGATATGTGTTCATACTCTGGTGAGGGTTCCCTCTGGTGCTGCGGAGGAGGCGGAGCGGGAGACTCCTCTGTAACATATAGGTATCATGTTAAAGAAAGATATGCCATTCCATCTTAAATGGCACATAAAAAGGAGGTAACATTTTAAAATGGAACAATGGTATAAGGGATTTGCAATAATACATGAACATTACCTGAACCAGAAAGAAATTCCTTTCACACGTTTGGCTTGCCCCCTACCTTTCGGCACCCCCATTACTCCAAGTTGCAGCTACCCACAGTCTCCAGAATGCAATGAAATTCATGTGTTTTTTGTACAAAATTTTCTTTGTGGGGTGCATACCCCTGGACCCCCCAGAGGGGAATAGGTCCACCCACCCATAATTTGACAAAATACTGTGATAATAACTAAAGCCTATTTTTTGGAAAGTTTGAGAAGCAGGAAAAACATAAGGCTTTTCCATGTTATTGTTCATACCAGCTGTGACAGTAATACGTGACAAGCTACAGTGGATTATATATTAAAAAAACTAATTAAAAGTGCATAAATACATGTGGTATTGCAGACCTTTAGATTTTCTTTCGTCCTTTTAGCCTCACTTGTTGTAATAGCCTTACCATACTCTTACTTACCTTTGCAGACATGCAGGGTACATGCACATTTATACATTCAGCAGACGCTTTATTCCAAAGCAGCTTGCAGTACATTTAAGTTACAGTACATTTGATCAGTTTATGTGCTCCCTGGGAACCAACCCACACCTTTTTGCACTGTTAACGCAAAGCTCTACAAACTGAGCTACAGGAGCATGTGTAGTTTTGTACACCTTTATATAGCTAGTATTTTAGGTAATCCATCTTTCTGTTTGTGGTGTGTAGTGTGCTTATCACATGAATGCAATGCATTGGAAACCCTAGATGCTCCGCCTTAAAAAAAAGACTTTTCTGTCTCAGGTTACCATCACACCGCCCCGCCCTCCAATCCACTCCTACTTCACTCTGCTTACATACTTGACGAAAAGATGAGTTTTTAGTTGTTTCTTGAAAATGGCTAATGACTCTCCATTCTGATGGAGATATGGAGTTCATTCCACCAACCGGGCAGAGTGAAAGAGAGAGTCCGGGACAGTGGTTCCATCCCAACGAGGGATCACTTTGGATAAAAGCGTCAGCTAAATGTAAATGTACTCTGCTAACATGACCCAAATTAGCTTACTTCAGCATTGTAAAATAAGGTGGATACTGTGACAATGAAGTTGTCAACAATGAAGATAACAATATTTTGCTCAAAGTAAAATCCATGTTCGATGTATAATTTCCACCGCAGATATGGCTGGATAGAGGAAACACAACAGGTGATACTGCGCCACACGCCGCATAAATCCTGCGCTGCCAACCAAACCGGAATCGTGAAGTCAGAAGCAAAGAAATCCGACGCCTTGTGTTACGATGCCAGAGGTTTGATTTGTGCAATATATGGCTTTTGTTTACAGAAAAATCTATTTTATCGAATTAATAAAACTTATTTAATTTACAGATTTGTCAGTGAATAACTGTTCACTAGCGTTTGAGAGTAAAAATAAATCAGAAGACCCTGACTCACCATACACAGGTATGACAGTATTTGAGTATCATTTATACATTTGGCATTATACAGTTACGCTCCATTTTCTGGGCTGCTCTCTTTAGGGTGCAAGTATGCTGTAGTAAGTGTAGAGGAGCAATTGTGTCTAGAGTTAACACTCTGTGTTGCAGTGTCACGTTTTATGTCAAGTTATGTTATGCTAAGGAATTGGGACAGTTTAGATCAATTATTATATAACATTATTATATAATGTCATTAACATTTACACCATAGGACAGTATCAGATCTAAACAGACTCTAATAGAATCCTTAATCATTATCCATGTGGAGGTTAAAACCACCAATTAGGAGGTGTAAATCACAATTTGGACTATCAATCTGCAACCAAAACTGCTTCTGATAAAAACTCAACAAATTCTGAGTAAGTCTGTGTGGTGCCCAGGTGGCCTGTATACAGTCACCATCATCACCTCTTTTTACAGAGTTTTATGTATTTACCAGTTCGGGGGCAGACACAGTCTTTATTTTATGCTATTTAGGTGACTGTATTGTAAAGTATGCATCTTCTGTGTGATGTGTGATGGGCTAGCAGTGATGTGAAGTTCTGTGAGGGCTAGCAGACAGTTGGTTAAGCCTGGGCCCTAGTTAGTTAAGTATTAGTAGTATTAGTAGCAAGGCTATGTGCCAGATTTCTAGACAGAAGAGCAGCACCACCCCAGGAGGGATGGTTAAGATGGGTTAAAAGGTTAAGTTCAAAAAGTGTCCACTGTTTGTTTATTTATAAATAATGCTAAAACATTGTTTTTGTTTGTGCTGTACTAAAATCATACCGAACCATGACCACAAAACATAATTATGTACCAAAAAACAAAAAAAACAAAAAATTGCAGCCCTGCGATCAAGATTTGCCTTTTGGGGTGCCTCCATTCTCTGATTTCACTTTGGGCTTTCATTTCACAGAAGTCCAGCCAAATGCTGATAGGAATGATCGTGAAAACTCAACATCTGAAGTTACACTTCTGAGCGACACAACCGTGTCTGAGTCTACTGCAGTCATTAATAATAATAACAGCACTGTGCCTATAAACGCCTCACCGAGTTCTATGGAGAACAATGAAACTTATCAACCAGGCCTTGAAGAAAACCATGAAAACACAACTTTAACTTTAACACCTTATACAGATGCTACAGGGATAGGCGTGGTTACACAAACCAGCGGTGTCAACTCAGGTAATGATGAAAATCTATCGATTAGATAATGATTGTTATCTGTAATATCATATATATTAGACACATCATCCAATATTCAGATAGTTGGTGATTAATATGACCGTTTAATATTATGTTTTATACAGGTACATAGTTGAATCTGCAATACACTGGCATACTTACACAATTGCATTGAATATTAGTTGATATGAACCACAAATGTATTTTTTGCTAAATCTTTTACAGATTGGCTGATCATTTTACTTGTAGTTTTGGCGGTTCTTACCATTCTGCTTGTCTGTGCTGTGGTAGCAGCCAGAAAAAGGTACATTTGTATACATTACAGCCCACAGTGGAAACACAAATATATTAATAATTCATTCCTTAATTCCAATTTATTTATATAGCACTTTTATGTTGTGTTCCATTCTTTCAAAGCAGCTTTACATATAATAGAAAGAAAACAAACAGAAATTATTAAAAATATGGCTGCAAGCAGCAACGACAGGACCAAACATTAAGAAGACATAATAAGTCAAGGAAGCATGGCTGGCAATCAGAACAACTGCAACAATGAGCAATTAAAGTCATATAAAAATTATTTTAGAAAAATGGCTGAAAAAAGAAATCACTAGTAATTTGATTTAATGGTTTTATTACTGTCACTGCATTTCAATTCGTAGACATGCTATATGAGAACGGTAAGAGATATCAACAAGATGTCCTTAACTTTTTGTCAGAGATGTCCCTAGATACTGTGTACCAAATTTCATGCAAAGTGCCTTAGGAGTTAGAAAAAGGTTTTTCCAAAAATTCATAATGGTGGAAATATTTTCATGACAGAAAATGACGTCAAAGGATGCATTTAAATCGGCATAGCTAGTTCTCTTTCGAGGGAGAACTTCTAACACTTTTAACACTGTGCCCAGTTTGATGCTATGAGGAATGCCCGTGCGGTGACTGAATCTCATGTTTAATCACGCTAATGTAATTGGCCCACAGCAGTGCCCTATGTGCATCAGGTCGGCTTGCAAGTATATCAGGGCACCTGTAGGGCATGTCATCAGCTTTTTTGTCTTCAGGAGCCATTTAATCTGTTGTTCTCATGTCAAAGCGCAAATGGACCTTGCTGCAAATTACTTAAAGTGCGTGCCTCAGGGAGTTTGACACCAGAGGACACGCACAAATTCTGTGTTGTTTGCTGGAGTGAAGAACAAGCAAGCTCAGCTGTGGGCACACATTGCAAGGGCTTCTTGCTGGAGAAGCTTCGCTCTCGACTGGCTGTCTGCCAGGGTGAGCCTTGGCGGATGCCTCGCGGATCAGGTCTCGCCGTTGCTGAGGCTCGATGGATGCTCATCTCGCAGGGTTCGCAGGAGGCAGTCTTGCTTCCCTGAGGGGGTGCGTGATCCGCTGAGTCAGAGAAAGCGCTCCTCTGCATTTTTTGGCAGATATTATCCTGTTGTCAGTGAGCAAATAATGCAGGAGGTGGCTGTGAGCTTTCCCAGCCTGCCAGACCTGCATATGTGAAGCTGTTTCCGGTTTATGTTTCGATGTTTCATGTGATTGCTCGTGGCTGGCTTGACAACAGATTTTTTTTTAATCGGTTATAACTAAGCTCCTGTGGGCCTGCCCTTTCTCCTCCATTCCACACTGAGGCGGAGTGATTTTGGATGAAGCTATATCTCTGTATGTTCTAATCGCATTCGTGGCCGATTTGAACAAATGTGTAGGGAAAGCAAGAGCATGGGCATGCGGGATGCCTTGCGCTGATGAGATGCTTGCAGGCAATCTTTTAATGGGCGGGCCTTGTCTCTAAAGGCTCAGACTCTGCCAACCGTATTATTTCGGGTCTCTTCGCATCTGAGTGGCAGAGCATATGCGATAGTAGGTCAGGCTGGTGCTGCAGAGTGTATAATCTCTAAACTCTAGGGTGAGTGTGTTATAACACCCGGTGTAGAGGGACCTCCACTCCCCACGGAGCTAGTTATAATTAGCTCCCCTTGGGGCGCTGGTTCTATGGGGTTTGAATAGAGTAGCACCCTCTATGTGCAGGGTCGTAAATCTTATTTTTAACTCAGCCTTGTGCCAACATGCCAACATTGTAAATAAAAAAAACAATTTAAGATGAAAATATATGATTAAAATGGGTTTTAGTGAATGTCTATAAAATCTTTTATTTGTTTATACAGCATTTGTAGAAAGAAACAGACTCTGATTATTACAAAGAGCCACAGTAAAGGAAATGATACATCAACATCACTCACTGGACAACAAGAGATGGTCACACTCATGAACACAGAGAAGACAGCAGTGAACAACTCAGAATTTATTAGCATCAGTCTCCATGAGTCCGCAGAGAAAATCCAGCAGCCATAAAAGAAAACTAGATATCAGAGTGACAAACAACAAATACATGACATTAAATTGACCGAACAGAAAAACAGAAACTGATTTTGGATAATAAATAATACATTTTAGCCTTTCTTGTTTGTTTGAATTTTATAAAAATGATTGTGTGAATATTGTATGTACTAACATTTTATTTTACAATAACCTATTGTAGTAATTACCTTCAGCCATTTAAATTTTCATAAGTCTATATGATTGATGTATTGATTTAAATATTGGGTTTGTCGAAAAGATGTTACTATTAGAATGCATTGCAAGTGATTACCTCCACTTCTATGCCTTGGAACCTTGATTGCCCATTAAAGGATGCATGACAGCCTCCAACAGTATGTTGTTTTAAGGTTATGCAACATTTAGTCAATGAACATGATAGATTACATCACGCAACATCCCAGAAACTGGATAGCATTATGTTAAAATGTTAACATTGCTGAAGTTTTGGCACAGCAAGCACCACTCATACTTTCTGATCTAATGAGAAGAGTCCTTAAGAGTTCAAGTTGTGCTTAATGCGCCTTTGTCTAAAGAAGCCATTTTGTTCTCATTTTTAATTTGTTAATGTTTTATTTGTGCACATATTTCCTGTATTTTCTGTTTGTAACTTAATAAAGAGGTGACTAAAAAAATATGGTCAATAAAACTGCTAAAATACCAAAGCTGGTAGTGGCCTAAGACTTTTGCTCAGTACTGTGGGTCCATACAGGTGAACACAAATTCATATTTCTCTTTGCTAAAACAACAAAGAGGTACCTTGGACTGAAACATTAAAAGTTCATGTGATCGCAGATGATAGGTGCAAAATAGACAAACAAAAGGGAAATGTTTGATTTGTACATAGTTGCCATGAAAAACACTGCTGCTGTATATCTACTGTATTTTTATCTGCAGCTTTATATGACCCCTTTCATGATACATTGTAGCATGATGTTAGTAGCATTTATTTTTGGAACCATCACTTTTTACTCAACTGTAAAACACAGAGAACTACCACTAAGAAGCCGTGTCTTCTCTGGAGGAGAAGTTTACTATCCCTAAGCATTTGACCAGCAGACTTTTTCTGGAATTAATGTCTCGGTGCCTCATGGCAAATCTGAATGAGTGGTGCATGCCAGCTTCCTTTTACCACCAGATATCTGAGGCAGAGACTGGCATACAAATCCACTCACTAATTTCCACTGATGCTTATTTCTTAAAGCCAATTTTCATTGGCGTTTTCTGAAAGATTGGTCTCCCATGGGAGTTGTTAAGTATGTTACATATGTATTTGAGAAATTTTACAAATATTGGGAATTGCTATCAAATAGGACACTTTTAGGAGGTTTTTTTTGAGTTTTTCATAGGAGTTTTAGCTGATAAAGAAAGATTTATAAAGCATACATCAAGAGTAAGACAGTATTCAAGGTTGTTACAAGTGGACGATTTTAGCCCAATAATTAAAACTTTTGTTTTGTTAGAATTTAGTAGTAGAACATTGTCAATCATCCAGCTATTAACATCAACTATGCATTCTGTCAGTTTGGTAAATTTGTCTTGTTGGACCTAATAGAAAAATACAGCTGATTATCGTGAAGTCGGTCAGATAATCATGATTTATATCATGCCAGTGCAGTTCCATTTATGTCAACAACATTTTTAAGCCTATTCAAGAAAATGCTGTGGTCAATATTGTCAAAGTGTCACAGAGGAGGCAGAGAGAACCCTCACCGGAATTCTAATCAGTATATATTCAGACTTCAATTCTCATAATGCCTCACACCTGGGACTGATCACTTCCACCTTTGCACCTGTGTCTCATTACCCCACCCTATTTAAACCATTCACATTTCACTGTTCATCGTGAAGTCTTGATTAGCCCTGGCTGTCATTTCTGAGTGAGGCCCTGGCAGTCTGGTTTGTACTGTTTGATGTTTGTATTGTCTGTTTGTTTTTGCCTGCTTGCTGCCTGCCCTAATCTTTGAACTGTTTATTGTTATTGCCTTGCCTCTTGTCTCCACTGTTTCTGTTTCGCTGGTTACCGATCCCTGCTTGTCTGACTAAAACAATCCTGGATCCCAGGACTTCTGTGTGTGTGTGTGTATCTCTGAGTCTGTGTGTGTGTCCCCGAGTCTGTGTGTGTGTCCCCGAGTCTGTGTGTGTGTCTCTGAGTGAGTGTGTCCGAGTCTGTGTCTCTGAGAGTGTGTGTCCGAGTCTGTGTCTCTGAGAGTGTGTGTCCGAGTCCGTGTGTGTCCGAGTCCGAGTGTGTCTGAGTCCGTCTGTGTCTGTGTGTATCCGAGTCTGTGTGTGTGTTTCCCAGAGTCTGTGTGTTGTTGCGGACGGAATATGGGGACAAAAAGCATGAATACATACAGACTCTATGAGGACACACCGTAACTATGAGGACAGTGCTGATGTCCTCATAATTCGAGCAGTGTAGAAAGGCTTATGAGGGTGCGCCTAACCACCTAACGTGTTTTCTCATAAAGTTCTAATAAGTCCGCTGTACCCGCTCTTCCGTGTGTGTCAGTGTGTGCTCAGAGTGCATAATCTCCCACTATCGGAAATTCGCTGCTACTGCAGCCTCATACACATTTTAGCCTGTCAGTGCGCGCGTTTCATTGGTCTAGCAGAGTAATTCTAGTCAGCGATTGGCTGCATTTGATGTCCCTCAAAGTCAGCGCGCTTCTGATCTTCTACTGGCTGTGAAAGTGACGTGAGATGGAGAGATGATTGATTAAGCGAAATTAGCTGAATTCCAACTTGATAATGATGGAAGACGGCCATTTGCTCATGTTGAAGGTATGTTCAATTGTTTATTTACTATATCTTTATGGTGCTATGCGTGTTAAACTAGTTAAATTTAAACTTTCTGTACATGACGGCTAGTTAGGCTAATATCAGATAGGGTGCTACCTGCAGATAAAATGGCGGCTGCGTACTAATTAAATTTGAAAAAAATGTCAAGATAATTTCTATTAATTAATTAGGTTTTTTTTTCAAACAAAATTCGAGTGGTTCATAGATGTAATGAAGTATTCGTGAACCATATTATTGTCATAAATGCTTGAGTGAATGAACTTAGTTTTTTGTAATTCATAAATAATTCGAAGGTCAAATTTAGACTCCTTTATTATGTTGTCATACATGTCTTGTTAAAGTGTTGAGAGGATGAATTTGCAGTTTAATACAGTATTGTATATAAACACAGCTGCCATAAACAGTATTGGTAATTACCAAAATAAATGTTTCTGTTTCTCTAATGCTAAAATAGAGTTATTTTAGTTTTCTATAATACAGAAATATTACACATATGTAACAAAAACATACCTAAAGCAAAATGACTCTTTGTATGATCAACTGCTATTTATGTCTAATACAATGTATTTAGAGATACAGACTTAACCAAAGTCGGACAATAACATACTGATCTAATATAACTAAAACTTATAAATACCATATGCTTCTTATGTTTTTTGGGGGGAAAGTTATCCCAGTCAACATGGTAAGAAAAAAGAAAATAAAACCTGAGCAGGATGCAAAAGAAACCATATTGTCAGGCAAAGACAATGCCTTCATTGAGGGATGGGAAATTAACACATTTAAAGGTAAGTTGTGCATCACAAATAGCATTTTTTTTCCAGATACTGTACCTCATATTACTGTAACATACAAGTTTATTAATTGTGTAACAAATAGGTGGACATGTTTTAAGGGCTTTTAGGGAGAGGTGTGTTTGCACTGGAACACATTGAACCATCCACCTTTGTTGTTGAATACCGTGGGATTCTCTCTCAAAGTAAACATGTTAAAGGCATTGAAAGCAACTACTTGTTCGAATTCACATGGAATGGAACACGTTACTGGTAAGGTAGCTGGTTTTTTTACATTTGTTTCAAATTATCTTTTACGTTTTTGTATGTTGCATGTTATTCTAAAACAAAAATGAGTCTATTAAAATGTATTTATATTTTCTTATTATTATTATTAATTATATATTAATTATTATAATATAATAATCAATGACAATGACTTTTCCAGTTTTGAAGAAACCAGCTCTGATGAACAGTATTCTCCACGCCCTAAATCCTCAAACGATGACTCCTCTGATGACTTTATCCCAGACACAACAAAACAGCGACAGTGATGATAGTCTTTCTGTCAAGACACCGAAACTACCATCTCATAAAACAACACCATCTGAGTCTTTTAAGAGGGCAAAGAGTGTTATACAACACACTCACTGTAACACTCGAGACATGGTAAGTGATAAATCCAGCACCGCTGAAGACCTCAGATGTGATAATGTACCCAGTGATGATGGCGATAGTACCACAAACAATGAGGCGTTCCAGAGTTTTAAGAAGACGCCAACAAAGTCTTCAAATAAACAGTCAACGACTGACAATGTGTGACAAAAAACCTCAAAGAAACCCCCCAAAAAACTTTTTCCCAAATTGCTGCTGCATTCTTGTTCTCTAAACACTCCTGGGACTGAAAAAGGCTACTTGAGAAGCTACGAAATAGAGGCAACTATGAACATAATCAAGAGATTATAGAAAGTAAAAGTGGCCCACTGAAGGTTAGAAGAAGGCCAGGAAGATCAGAGATTAAACTAAGTGCGAAAACATATGTGCACTGTGTATACTGTGTATATAAAGGCCTGTTTGTTCGCAAGGAGCTGTGGCAATGTCAACTAACTTTTGTGCCTTTGTTCAAGTTTTGTTGAATAAATACGTTTTTATTAGAAAGTAAAACAGTAACTTGATGTTATTTTCATATATATGTGTGCAATGCCCAGTTAAACCCTGATTGTCCTCATAAGCCAGGGTTAGTAACGTGTGTTTGTGTGTATATGAATGAAGTCCAGTTAAACCCTGATTGTCCTCATAAGCCAGGGTTTTTAACGTGTGTGTGTAACAACTAGGGTTGTCCTCATAATTCATAATTAAATCAGGAAACACCCACTTCTGCCCTGTCCTCACAGTGCTGTATGATGTCAGGTCTTTATATTTGCATACTGTTTTACTAAAATTGAATTCTGAGTAGTCAGGTTTTTTTCCCATGCAACACGGAACACGGAATCTGTATGACAAAGGAGAAAGGTGGGTCCCCATAACTCAGTATGCAACTTGTTTGGGGAAAAAGTCCTGATAAACCACCCGTATGTGCGTGCATGCGCACGTCAGACACACAAACACACACAGAAAAAGCATTTTAAACTGCTTTCAGTGCCCTATAGTGGGTATACCAATTTTTGATGAAAACCTGTGCAGGAGAGCAGGTTTAGCTTTTCTAGCAGTTCTTCTTGTGTGGTCTTGAACTCTTCCTTGTGATTTTGGATGTTTTGCCATTGGGGTCATTCTTGTGTTCCTTATCCTCAACTACCCACTGGATATAAGACACGTTACTGCACTGTACAGTATAGAGACAGGGCAAGAAAGGTCTTTGCACTTAGAACATTCTACATGCACTTTGTTTTCTGTGTCACATGTAATCTCTATCATAAGGTCTTCCAGACTGACAGTACTGATTACTTTTAAGTGGTGTAGTTTCTGCACAAGAAAGCCCAGATTCTCATGCATGTTGCACCCCTATGTGTGTTGCGGTCACTCAGAGTCGGATTAACAACCCAAAATGGTCGGAGTCTGCAGAAGAGAGAGTAAGAGATGGAGCTTTGTTCTTTAGCCAGAAACTTTCTGTTCCCCTTTTTTGTGAGTATGGACCGCCCACAGCAGAATCAATCAATCGAGCAATGCTGTGGGTAAGTTGCACATTTTTCACGATCTGAGAATTAACGGTTATAAGTCTCCAAAACGCACACATATTTGCTTTATTGTGACTCCGCCTTTCCCTGAATATGTTAGGACACTGTTAAGTCGAGTTTGGCGTCGATTGAGCTGCTCAGTCGAGTTATAATGTGTTTATATTACAGGACTTGATTGTAACCATTTTATTTGTTTCTTTGTGTAGAAGTCGATTTATTCTTTTTTCTGTGAAACTCTGCTTACACACTGTCTTCATTATGCAGGTATGTTGTTAAATGTTGTTAAACTTGTTGATTTAAATCGAGTTGTATGAGTTTTCCACTAGGTGTGGATGTTTCTCTTGTTTAATTGTATTGAAAATGAGTGTCGTGTAAATTCACAACTGAAACACTATACAATCACAAAGAATTTAAGTGAGATTAAAAAAGAAAACTGTTTTGAAATAAACAGGGCAGAATCGATCAATCAAGCAATGCAGTGGAAATCGTTTTATTCTCCTTTTCTGTGAAACTCCGATTACACGCTGTCTTCATTATGCAGAGGCTGCCCAAGCCACGCGTCACATTGGTGCTGTGAAGTTGTGGGTCGAGTCTTCAAGCAGAAGTTAATAGAGATCACTGTGCTGCTGCATAAGGACTGGAAGTGTGTTACAACAGCTGAACAGTTTGTCATTGATCCGCAGTCTACTGTGACTGAGGGACTTCTTGGCTTTATACTTTTTCACTCTTGGACTTTTATTGCTCTGCCCTTTGATATTGAGTTACTGACTGTTTGTTGAATATTTGCTATCCAAAAATGAGTAACAGCAATAGATGCTTACCTGTTCAATGCACTTCTGGTCCAGTGGGTAGAGAAAGGGTATAATATGTTAGGTCAGATGACTTCAATTGTGTATCAACAGCTAGCAGACATTGTCTCAGCTTAGTCCTTATAGCTTGGACACTGATACCAAATAGACGACACCCTGATGATCATAAGGCTATTAGCCCTCCGAGCTTGTTAAATGTGTTGCAAAACACAAAAAAAGTAATTTAGCACAGAAAAGTCAAAGAGCCTCCTTCCTTCAGAGGGGATAGCTCTGACACAATTGAAATTGAGGAATGGAAAGATCTCATGAGGATGTTTGTTAAAAATAGCAGTTTGAGTGCTGATGAATATGTAGAGGAAGTCCTAGTGCACCTATGTGGTAAAGCAAAAGATGTAGTCAAGTTCTGGATCAGAAACTGTGATGTCCAGATTCTGTCTACAGCCTGCTGCAGAAACATTTTAGTTGTAATCATTACTCACCTGTCCCTCTTGCTGACTTTTACACTTCCTTAGCCTGAAGAGGATGAAAACCCATACGACTACTGGCTGAGACTCAACAAAGCTGCAGATGAAGCCTCTGAATGCTTGCAAGAGCAAGGTAAAACACTTGAAAATCCCAGAGTGGAAATAGTTCACATGTTTATTAGACGCTGCCCAAGTAAACTCATGGTATTAAACTTCAGATCCAAACCAATTGATAAGTGGTCAGACCATGAAGTACAGGCTGTGCTTAATGACAAATGCCAGTCCTCAGTTAACAAGATTGATGTTAATACAGTCCCAGTGCCTGCTCCTTCAGTGTGTGAACAACAACAGAAAAGTACTCTGCTTTTTCTCTGTTCTTGAGAAGGTCATCGACATGGAAAATACTAACAGAACTCCGTCCCGATCTAAACAGCAGCCTTACCGCAGACTTCCTAGGCTTGAAGGTTTTGATGCTTTACCATGTGTTATTTGTAACAATGCTGCCCACTCAGCCTTAACTCATTGTCGCGATCACCACATATATTTTCAGTGTCAATCTCAAGGTCATTTCTGATGTGGTACAGGCCATATTGTTAACCCTGCCCTATAACCATTTATACACAAGATCATGAGTCTATGAGAAGTACAAACCCAGTGCCTCACCTGAGAAAACTGCTGTTATTCCAGAAATGCAATGAGTTCCAAGAGCTGATTCATTATTTTACACTACTGTGTCTGTAGAAATTGACCCGTCTTTCACTGCGTTAGTCGACAGTGGGTCAATGGCCTGCACTCTCAGTGAAGCAGCTGAAGCCAAGTTGTTGGCAAGTGCTTCTGCATTGTCAAAGAGTTCTGTCGATGATGTTGTGATTTGGATGTGGTGGTCATCGAGTCACGCCAACAGCGATGTACGATTTGTCCATCTGTGTTTATGAATGTAAAATGATTGTATCCGTGCTAATCGTTCCGGGCCAGATGGATGAGATGATCTTGGGCAGTAATGCCATCAAAAGCCTGCTCATTATCCTAAATAATACAGACAATTACTGGAAGTTGATCTCGCTACCAAGCGGTGATGGAGAGAACAAAAGCTAGAGTTCATTTCTTTCATGTACCTGACAAAGTGGGTACTGTAAAACTCAAGCACAGTGTGACGCTTTAACCCCAGAGTGAACATCTTGTGTGGGGCAAGCTTCCTGTCAGCACTGCACTACTGTGGGAAGTAAAGTTCTTGTGGAACCTACCAAATCCAAATGTGACCTTAAGCAGATCATGTTAAGTCGAGTCATTACACCTTTGTGGGGTGACGGCTGGATATCTGTGAAAGTTATAAACCCACAAACAGTGCGTTGACTTTAAGAAGAAATGCAAAGATCACAGATGTTTCTCCATGCATCGCTGCTGAAGATCACCAGAGAGTGACTATATTAAGTCTCAAATTAAGCACTTTCAACATGGGGATGGCTCCCAGGAATCTGAAGATGAATTGATGCAGATTTTGAATGACATGGCATTGAGAGACTTGGATCTAGCAGCATGTGAAGTGTCTTCAACGTGGAAGATAAAATTAGTCCATCTTGTCTAGGGATATGAGTATATATTTTCAGGGGACAAAATGGACTGTGGCGAAGCCAAAGATTTTGTACATCGAATCCACCTAGTGGACAACAAACCTTTTCGTATCCCCTACCATTGTGTACCTGCAAGCTATTAAAAGAAAATGAGAGTAACGCTGGATAAAATGAAAGAAAAGGGCATAATAAGAAAATCAAACAGTGAGTATGCCATAAAGATATAAATAATATAGATATAAATAATAACCATGACGGATTCAAAGTGCAACTTACAAGATCTAGCTCCTTATCCCGTCTTTATCAACATATTTCATGGCTACACTCAAAAAAATTACTCTTTGAATGAACATAAAAAAATCATGGAAAGGATTTCCACATGATTAACTTGCTTTATTTCAGCATTATGCAATTCTGTTATTCCAATTTAATGTACTTGCGTTGGGTCAACTTAATTTATTAAGTTTGATTCAACTTATTTACTATGGTTGGGCACAGCTTAATTTAATAGTGTCAGCCCAACTAATTAGCAATGTTTTGGA
>JAZGTJ010005347.1:0-27782 GCA_036877575.1 Botia almorhae | reverse complement strand
GTTAAACCTCTCAGTATTTATCAGAATTTTCAAACCCATACTTACACTGTTCCAAAATAAGTTGTGTTGGCACATTGCATCAGCTTGTTGAATGTGTGTAAATAATAGCACAGTTCAACGATAAACAGCTGTAAAGATGAGAATTTAATGAAGGACTTCTGAAGTTTCCCCTCATCGTCCTTTATCAGCATAGAAACAATGGCTCATGTTTCTCATTCAGTTAGTGCTAAGATCACATGATGATGTTGTTTTGTGTCATGTCATGACGCATTAATGGTGCTGGACTGTGTGAATAAACATCTGACATTTCCTTACGTCCGTCTTCCTCTCCACCTCCACTTGTGTTTGCTTCTAAATGTCTGGACTGCGTTCTGATCTCACACTACACAGATCTTTCAGCACAGTGTCTATAGATTTATTCTCATAGTTTATCATCTGAATTTAACCTTTGACCTCTCTTGGAAATTAAAAAAAGTGTTTTTTGTCTTTCAAATCATCCAAATTTCAAATACAGATAAGTTTCGTTGTCATTTTAATAACTCAAACCAAGCATTGTTGTATCAGAAACGTTTAATAGATGTGACTGTAAACTTAAGTGCATGATTTCACTGTTAAAGCCATTTATGATTTAGATTATGTATGCTTGTACACATAATATTTATTTGTTGTGATTGGTCTGCCTCATCAAATAAATTTGAATAATTACCACTAATCTTTATAATCAACCGTTGCCCCGGCAACACATAATCTACATAGCTGCACCAGTTTTATGTCTGTTGTAATACAATGCAAAAACAATGTTTAAAATGTTTAAAATTCGATGCTCATTGCATCAAAATAAACCTTTTCTGGATGATACAACACCTTCCTGTAACCAGATTGGTGTTTATTTAGCATTAATTTTCAGCTGTACATTATCACAAACTATGTACATGTAAATATGAAAGAGGTGAATCATGAATAAAAACCTGTTAGATCGTGCTGGGAGGCAAAAGTCTCCGGAGACCAGATGTCTAATCTAAATCTAATCTTTGCACTTCTACATCTGCAGCCAAGATCTGAACCATTTCTGTATTCTTGTGTTTTTACACTCTTTCATATTGCAGGTAAATTTAAACATTTACAGTTGACATGTACATGCTGCTGTGTGTATGATGGATGTGTAAATTCTAGAACTCAAACTGTGTCAAACTGAATTGTTTCCTCAAGTGTAAAGAATTTATTTGAGTTTATGTCCAGTTAAGATTAAAGCTTTCATGGAATTATGTGATTAGAAACTTCAATTTAAAATAAATACAATTGCAAAGATGCTTGTTTACACTAGATGAGGTTTAATATGTTGGTTTCCTTTTCTATCAATATTTTTGAAAAATTATTTCAATGACATATTAATTTCAGGTTTTCAAGGTGACAACTTACCCCGATTAGTGCGGGGCATGTTGTCACGAAACAGCAACATATGTTCATTGTATCTGTTTTCCTCTGACAATAATACCGGCAATGTTCAATAGCTTTTCTGGAGCCCAGACTATTGACTTTCAGAACTAAAACTACTCTGAGAAATATTCATTGTAGTAAAAAGCGTGAAAACCAGCACAGTCTCCTCTGTGTAAGAAATGCTTGCATAACACTCGAGCAGTAATATATCTACAGCCTTGTCCCTGTCTTGTGATTCCAGTGTGTGTGCAGCAAAACAATCTGGCGTTTTGTCCCTCTCTGACCGTGAATGTGACAGAGAGCTCAACCACCCACATTTCTGGTGTAGTTCCAACTCTAACACCTCTTCAAAATCAAAACAAAACAAATCTAACCCACTTCATCCAGGATCCGTTCAAATCCCCCCGCTGAAGAGAACGCTCGCATCTTTTATCGTTCCTTTATTGAATCATTGTATCATTCTTGGGTCTGTGTTTTTATGCTAAAACTCTGCCTGAGGAAAATCTGTCACTCAAGCAGATGTGTATCTTTTCTTGCACCATATCGTTAAGCCCGTGTCTTGATGAGGAGATGACCTTATATCTTGTTTCAGAGGCACACAGCATTTTCCATGACGGCAAACTCTAAAGCGTTAACTTCAGCAGTTGATGTGAACGTCAAGCGCGCCGCTGTTTGTTAAAACCATGACAGCGTTTATATTGAAAGTCAATGAGCTTGGTGACAGGGAATAGTGTGTGCTGCTGACCTGACGTGGTTTTTTTATGGGAAACTGCAGGAAAACCGCTGTGTCCTCCTGCGAGACAGCTGAATCTTCTACCGTTGAAGGCCATTAAAAATATAGACAGTGACAGCCGTGTAACAGGAAGTCATTAGCACACACCAGCTAATGCTAACTGTGTGTAAGTTTGCTCGAAACCCTCGAGATATGCTCTTGTATTTTAAAAAACAGAGAAACAGAGAGTTTGATGGGAAGAGAGACAGAATGAGATGCAGACAGAGAGAGAGAGACAGGCTCTTGAGAGGTGTAAGTAACTGAGGTAATATAATGCCATAAACTTTCAAATTAAAATTTTAAATCAGCCGATGCAAATGTATGTTATTGCCTCCAAACTTCATTTGCGAAAGTTTAATAAAGAAATTTATGCTGAGTTTAAAGAACAGGAAAAATTCGGTCACTATTTACTCTCTCTTGTGTGATTCCAAACCAGTTTTTGTGGATATCAACCTGTCTGTATATAGCTGCCTCTATATATTAAACTGGGATAGAAGTGAAAAGAAATGACAGATTTCAGCTTTAAATCATTTTCCCCACAGCGTACAGTAGCTCTCAAATCTCATACGTCTCTGTGCATTCAAATATACAGTAACACGTCAACACATCTTCCCTTCATTATAGATACACAATTAACTGTTATAAAAATAGAGAGTTCTCACTCTGAAATCTGACTGGATAAGCCACGTTTAAAACTGTATATAGATGTGACAGCACATATTAAATTGTGTAAATTAAATTCTTATCTCTGGCAGAACTATGAGAAACAGAACTAAGATTGTAAAACTTTAGCTAGAATAAACTAGCTAAAGACACTGTACGATTTTCTCAACGATTTGGCGAAAATCTAAATTGTTAAAAAAATCAATATGAGCACAGATCAAAATGATCACTAATAATATCACTGATTGTGTCATAGATCTATTAAACTATTAAAAATTGTACAGTGTGCTCCCGGCTTAATGCAATAATACAGTAAGTGCAAGTCCTTGTTTAACCTTCAGATATCATTTAATGCTTTAACAGACAAGACAAGACACTTATTACACATCTTCAAAAAAGAAGTATTTACGCCGTATTTGACAGCCGGTGATATTTTGACTGCCATCAGGTCGTGACGATGGCTTTTGGCAGATCTCAGAACGGTTCACCAGACAGCCATTTCAAACGCACGTCGGCGTGAGCCAGCCCATGAAATTATAAGAGTGACCTTTTGGATGAAAATCTCATATCTTGCTGATATCCGAGATGTGACAGCGTCTAAGACACCAATATACTGCAGCTGATGCTCATTACCAACCGCACACGTCTAAATTTACAGCCGCGCGTCTCGTCATCCGCGCTTACCGTCAGCGGCCGGAAAATAAAGCCGTGCGTAGGCATGTTTAAAGAGCGAGGGCTTGACACTGCAGCCAAACGAGTCTGCAAGAGACACTTGAATTGTGACACTGACTGTCCACTTGCTTTTTTGATTGGCTATAGTTAGATTCGCATGAGGGACCTTATACTGGCGCACACACACACGTTCATATGTATATATCAGGCCGTACACTTCACACTGTTGAGTTCCCTTATTTCTGTGTATTTCAGTGCAGCCACGCCACAAATTTGACTTTTCCACTTGACTGATTGCTCTAATAGTCACACAGAACTGCAGTGTGTGCAGCTAAAACCTCGTCATTCCCACAGAGCCTGTTAGAATATTCCTGTCGTTCAGATTACTTCTCTGTTGACCCTGTTTTACACAAAGTAATGGAAAAATAAAGAAAATACAGATGGAATTTGTTTATTAGCACTCAGTAGAGCATGTTAGGCATTGATTCAAACATTTTAATGATTTTGAAGATGTAATAGCCAAATATTGATTGAAAATTCATATGTTCTTTCTTAAATTACATATTAATTAACATTTGTGTCTTTAATATTTTGATTATAAAGTAACTTTTTTCATAAAAGCAATTATAATATTGTGTTAAATTTGTGTTAAACTATTATACAGCATGAAACAGAAAGCCAACTGGAACAGAGACATTTACACTGATACTCTTTTCAACTGCTCACATCAGATTCATCGGTGACCTGGATTCATCACGACACACACACAGGGCCTTGCTCCTCATGTACGTCATCTTCGTCACAGTATTTATCTTTTCATGCAGGAATGTGTCATTTTCTTTGATGTGCAGGCCTGCGCAGACGGCTGTCCCTGTCACGTGATGCTGGAATGTTGTTCTTATCTGCTCCAGCATTGTGGTTTGTCTGTGGTTTGGCATGATGAAGCCCTGAGGCCGCGTGTCTTTTGTTCTGTGTTAAAGGCAGCTGTCGGTAGCCCTTCTGCTGACACACCTGCGTAGCGTAACACCCTGCACGGGTCACCGAGAATCCGACAGATTCAGAGATGAAATTATAGCACGGCTTCAAAGGGAACATGTGATTGATTAGTAATGTTACTAATGTTGACAATACTACCCAGTGTAATGTAAATATAAATAATGTTAATATGTACATTAATGTAAGGTTACATACCAGCTATTGGATATATTCACTGGTATTTGCCCATTAAGAAAGCTCAAGCTTGTTTTACAAACAGAGTAGTGGAGATTGAAAGACTTTTCCAGAGGCAGCACAATAGCTCAATCTGACTCAAAGCTGTGTTTCCTCATTTAGATCACAGTAAGTGTCTTTAAGAATAATCATTTTAGAACAACAGTAAGAATTCACCTGCTTTTAGACACTGACCAGATCCAAGCTGCCAAGTTCTTTAGATCAGTGAGAGAATGGCCCTTTAGCTGGAACATGACAAAAATGAGGACACACCCAGAGCCGAGAACACAGACTCTTTAGGCTTTAATCCAGGGATTATCCCTGCCAGGTACCTGGAGAAATGGAAGTTTCAGGAAGCATAATAGAGTTCAACAAAAACAATCCAGACCAGGCAGGAAAGAAGTATAAAAAGAAGGCAGAACAGGCTGGGGGAAATGATCTGTGACATTTGAAGACGTAAGAACGCAAAGTTAGTTCAAGTGCATGAGATGATTGTGTAATATGCAGGACGAATTGATCGCCTTTTCTAAACTTTAAAGAGAGGAGACTGCATTAGGCCATCTAATATGAAAAGAGAAGGCCAGTGTTTATTTCAGAGGTGCAGTGAAGCAGCTAAAAATAGCCGCAGGGTTTATCTGGCAGACACTGTGAGAGGGCCAGTCGCGGGTGGAAGTTAGAAGCGTCCAGAGTGACATTGGTGTCCAACCTTGACCACAAAGTAAGACTGACAAACCAGTGGACCACAAAAAGTTCAGAAGAGGTGGGTGACAGCACGGAGTTCACTGCAGGTCCCTTAAACTCCTGTGCACTTACCCTTTATGTCTGGCTGATTCTGCACTGGACGTAGGTTAAAGGTCATCTGGGTTTATTGCTGACCCTTAGTAATTTGGAGGTCACCTCATTACGCTGTCAGACTGATGGAGTGTGCTCATTTATTTTATGCCTTGTTCTGTCTCTTTATGCGTGGTGCTGGTTAAAGCAAACATCACTATTAAACTATAGCTTGATCATATAAAGGTTAAGAGGTTTGTTCCAGTCCTTAATAAGCTGATGTACATAACTTTTATACCATTTCTTCATAACTGACAGATTAAACCTTATTAAGAGTTCTGCTATTACGTATCTAAGTGATTGTCACACCTTGGAAACCGCCCTTAACACTTCAAAAAGTGCATAGCAAAATCCTAGCAACCACCCAGAGCATCTCAGCAACCATGTAGACACGGCTTATCAACCACCCAGGGCACTTTACCAACTACATAGCAACACCCTAGCAAGCACCTACACGTGACTTATGAACCCTCTGGACAACAGCTGTTGTCATCCTTTGCCACCATAGTTTGTGGGAAAGGCAGAGAGCAGCAGTTCATAGGCCAGGCTGGGCTTTAAATTGCTAATTGAGTTAGCTGCTGACACTGGATAAAACACGCCACGCCTCCCTGAGGCCAACAAGACACGCAGAGGACAGCTAACATGTACAGCTAATGTTTACACATGCTGCCTTAAAAATGAGCTGCATCAATTCATAGTCATTCACAGAACGCTGCATTTAAAGTGAGAACTCATCAGCTCGCTCAGAGGGATAAAGATACAATCTGTTAGTTACATATGACCTTGAATACTAATGCATCTAACAGAGGAAAGAGAGCTGTAGCTCAGAATCAGGATTCAGACGAAGACAAAGCCTGTGCTTATCAGTGCTGGCAAAAGCAAGCATCACTCCTGCTATAAGCATTTAAACACCTCCTAATCTTAAAGATATATCCCACACATAACTCACCTCACATTCCTGATGCCACAACCATGAACGATTCCTTTTTTGTTCCATTGCTTCTGAGGAACACAAAAGAAGATATTTTGAAGTATGTTGGTATCACCAGTGGCATCCATTGACCTCCTCTGTACATTTGTCAAAATATCTTATTTTGTGTTTCACAGAAGAATAAAGCCATACAGGTTTGGAATGACATGATGATGAGTAGAGAAATTACAAAACAAGGAAATAAATTCCACAGACTTACAGCATGTTGTTTTCAATGTTCTGTAAGTACATATTTTCTGACTTGGGCTAGTGAGTAACCACCTAGCAAACACGTTAGCAATGCAACAGGCCAAAAAACATTGAAATGTGTGAAAATGTTAAAACTGTGTTTTCTTCATGCATCTACTTGGGAATGCTATTGAAAATACCTGCCCAGTGAAGTCACACATGTCAGGCGTGTGGTCAGACTTCCTGTAAAGACAGTCTTTAAATAGAGAGATTGCTCGATGTTTTGTTGGTAAAGCTCCTGTGTGAATTTGAGTGTCTGCTCTTCAGGCAGTAACAGTGATGAACTCCTGTCTGAGGAGGTCAAGGGTCAGAACTATGACATTTGGGAGCAGCGACTTTCTCCTTCAGTTCAGGCCAGCAGAGGAGCAGAACGAGAGAAATCTGTCAGACACTTGAGGTGTAGCCCAAAGCAAGACTGTTGTGAATGACAGGAAAGAATATGAGAGCAGGCATTTGTGATGAGTTGCCCATTGCGCCGTCAAACTGGTTTGTCACTTTGGCAGCAGCTAAAAACAGTGGAGCAAATTAGCCATGAGTAATAAGTACTGTGTTCTAAATCTCATTCTGAGGAACATCGTCTTACAGACATCTGACAGAAGATTCACTGTATGGCAAGAAACGGTTTCTTTTTTTGTCATTTTGCCCCAGGAGATGAACTCATCGGACCCAATGTATCACCAATGAGACGGATAACAGACTTCAAAGCTCAGAGCATGTTTATTTCAGCACTACCCAACATTTTAGAGCAGACCTTGACAAAAGACAGTTTTACTCACCTCTCAATGCAGTTATTGAGAGCACGAGCAAAATGGATATGTTGGAATGAAATCAGAGTGTAATGAGTTGATCTTCTGAGCATGTCTGCACAGATCCTGGACTGACAGCTGATATCATTCTCAGAAGGTCAGATGAGGGCTACATGACTTACTGTAACACTACAGGCACACAACTCTAATGAGAGAAACACTGTTCAAGCTCTTGGACTATCTTAAAAGACCTGATCTGCTTTTTAAATGCTATAATAATCTCTATTTCCATTAGTTTGACTCCATGTGTTAAAAACAGAAAAACAGAAGTTCTGCACAGCTGCAGATGCATGTTATGCATGTTATGCACAATTGCACATGCACATTATTATTCATGTGCAATATTTCATAAAGGAGCTAAATGATATAGTTTTGGGCTGACAGGAAACAGAACATTTACTGCTGCACTGGTTTGTCAAGGCATGTTCAAACTTCTCTTCTAAACATGAGGTATGCTTGTGTGTGGCACTGATCAAACTTGACTACCAATAATTGAAAGTTTGTTTTAGTTTTGGCTCAGTGACACAACTGTAAATACATGAATGCTGAGCTAGTTGCACAACTCCCCACAGAATTACATATACAGCCTCTCTAGAGTTCTCAGATGGTTATATTCTCAGTTAAGTCATGGTGTCTCTGATGATATATATATGCAGCTTTGTGTAATATTTACAATTTCTTTGCTGTTAAATATAACGTAGGTTAGCAAGGATGACCTAAGACTTTAAACTAAACCTTAAGCATGAAATCTTTGTTCATTGTTTCTTACAGTGTCAGTGCTGTAGAACCCTTTAAGAACATCTTCTGAAGAGGATTTGCTGATTTGAGGTGAGTTCAGGATAAAGGATCAGTTTGTGTACTGAAGTGTAGAGAACAGAGAGAGCATGAAAAGGTTAAATGTTACATACTGAGTACTCAGTGCTCAGTCTAGCAGATTCTGGCATTAACCGCAGGTGTGTGTTTAGA
Organism: Botia almorhae; assembly: GCA_036877575.1. Taxonomy (NCBI): domain Eukaryota; kingdom Metazoa; phylum Chordata; class Actinopteri; order Cypriniformes; family Botiidae; genus Botia; species Botia almorhae. The sequence goes on along the minus strand of JAZGTJ010005347.1, from coordinate 19,207 downwards.
GCTGTGCACACAGCTTTCTAATGCATGAAGTATTCTGTTATACAAATTCCATAAAGAACAATGTGAAGTCGCTTTGCATAGTTCTTTTCCTTCTTGAAATATCACATCACAATCATTTGCATACCTGAAAATAAACTACTGTGACTAACACTGTTTTGCTGGAAGTCGCATTGACTGACCTGTCAAAAGTCATGGCCCACCTGTCACTGCCAGCTGTTTGTTGTAACGCTCTCAGCCCTTCCTGCACAGGTCACTTCCTGCTGCTCAAGACAGACAGGAAGTGACTCTGAGCTTGATGTGTATTATTGTAGCTCATGCTTAATGGACGAACGCTGGAGAGCTACTTAAGCAGGGAAAGAAGGAAGATGCAGGAACACAGTGGATGAAAGAAACCTTCAGCCCTGTTGTGAGGAGTGACTGAATGCCAGCGTTACCTGCACACTGAGTAAGAGTCTTTTCTGAAAAGAAAGGATCTAACAGAGTTGTGTTTTGGCAACGGCAAGCTGTTAAGTTCAGGGGCCATCACAAGCGGTTTAGTTCTTAGAGTGTTCAAATGTGATTTACTGCTTTATAGTTTATTCTGATTGAAAATTCTTTGACACTGTTTAAGTCCGAGAACTGAATGTGTTTGGAAACAGCATTTATATTGCTTTTATTGAAAGAGACTGAAAGAGAACAGATGCTCAGTACACGAACCAGAACCAGTTATAAAACAGATCTGCAGTTCTCAGCCAGATCTTATATCACACATGCAGCCGAAACCTAACACACAACTCAACATAACCAGCATTTAATGGCGTCTGGGTCATAGTTTTGTCAATGGTTTTCAAGTAGAGGGCATGCCATGCAATCTGTCCATGTTGGAATCTGCCAGATTTGATAATAACTGATACATTTTCTACCACCGAAAATTTTGATTGGTATGTGACCTTCAACTCAAAAAACTAGAAAGCTTTTTCCTTAAAAAGTTTAGATGCCAATTTTCTTTACTATAGTTAGCAGCCACTGTTATTCTGATATCCACAGAATCTCACAGAATTCTTTCAGTCTGTACCTTGTTTCATTTGTTTACCTGTATGGTCTGCTTGGTCATGTAACTGGGCAACTGCAATACACTCTTATTATACACAGTTATACACAATACACAGTTATTATTTTTTATTATTTACAGCATAATTAGTTCCACATTAAAGGCACACAAACATATAAATGTTAACGTTATGTACAAATATACAGAATAAATAACTCATCTACACTGGTACAAAATAAAGCTATGGTGCTCTTCCATACAATAAAACATGTCAAGGCATGACAATTTGTGTGCATATTTTCTCTATATACATATAGATATACATTTTCTCTTCTCCTGTCAGATAATGAAGATAAAACACCCTGAATAAATGTCGTGCTGAAAGAAAAAGTTGGATATGATTTGCGTTTTCAAAAGAAACTTTCAACCAGCACTATTATACAAACCAGAAACAACAGCACTCGAGGATTCTGGGGAGAATTGTTTTCGACTGTGCTGCCTCACATCTCTGATTGTCATCAACCACCTTAAAATGGTGTTTTAACTAGTGCAATTTCTTCCTGTTTCTCTGAGGACGCCCAGCAGAGTTTTGCTCATATCAGAAACAGAGGCTCTAATGAGCAGTGGGTTGGTGTGATGTCATTTCTGAACAAACTCTACAGTTACACTGAGAATTGCAGGTGAGGGGGTCAATTTCAGGCACAATAAATGGGCTGCGACGAACGCTCATAAAGTGTGACCTCAGGGTGGAAACATTAGCCGCCTGACCAGCTGCTAGTGACGGTTTATTTAATATTTAATGAGCAAAAACTGTGCTGGGCATTTTTAAAACAAAAGCTAATGTGTCAGGGAATGTTATAATGTTCTGTTTGACAGAAAAGAAAAACATTGTCTTTCATTGCTGCAGATAAACAGAGCTTTCCAGATCTGTCACACATAATAAAGACAGATAGAAATGTGAAGTGCATCTATGGAAATCTTTCTACTGTGTAGTAAACATAAAGAAAAAGCAGTCATTACATTACACAACAGATGTTCTGGTACTGGGAATATATCGGCCATCTTCTGCAGTGTCCAGCAGGACAAAACCGCCTCAAACAAGAAACTGTGTCCACCTCACATGATTGTATTATACAAATCACTCTGACACTGTTGCAATATTTGTCTTCCAGGCTAAATCAGAATGGACAAGGCACTTGCAGTGTACTGTTACAGTGTACATATCTCAGTTGTAAGTCGTTTGATGTTCTAAGACTTCTAAATAGTCTGGTTCTGCGTGTAAGTTGGCTTTAAGTTCAAAGTACTCGTTTTTAGTCTGCTCCACCATCACCTTCCGTGGCCTTGTGTAAACCAGCGTCTCCATTAGTTTGAGTTCTTTGTGATGGTTGGGGACTTGCATGTCCATAGCTGGCTGTAGATGTGAGATGTTTTTCCTGAGGTATTCAGTGAGGCTGAGCTGCTGGAGCTCTCGTTCCCTTTCTAAGATGTTCTTGTACAAGGAGCTTGCGTCTCCCAAACTCACAAAGTCAGGAGCGTAATCAGTAACGGTCCTGAACTTCATGGTCGGTCCCATAAGGAGGGATTCGTTTTCCTTGTCAAGGATGCTATGGCAAATATGCTTCGCTTTCTCTGGACCGTACTCCTCTCGCTCATACTCTTTGTGCTGAGAGCAGTAATTAGGGTTTCTACAGACCTGAATAATGGGGCTATGGGTAGGTTCATCATACATGCCAGTTCCTTGCCTCTCGGTCACACGGTGGGTTGTTTTCTGACCGTACATGCTGTAATGCAGGTGAATGGGACTGCTCTCGCGGGGTTGTTCCTCAGCCTGTTTTTTCTTGGCCTGTCTTCGTCGGCGGTGAAGCACAAACACCGCGATCCCAGCAGAACAGAAGATCATGGTCAGGAAAAGTATGAGAAGACAGAGTATGAGTACAGATAGTGGCACGGCATCAGTTAGAGACCGAAATAAACTGCTGGTTCCGCCTTCTGGAGCGGTTGTGACGGCAACTCCATCCTCCGTCACTCCAGGCAGGGATTTATAAGTGACTAAACCAGGACAGAGAACATCAGGTTTTAGGCTTCTGACCTCAGCGCTAGACAGCTTTCCAGGGGTGTGGCATAAAATGGAACCCACCACAGTGTCCTTGCTGAGCTTCTCCACCCACTGTTTGAGGCTGACCAAGTCACAACTGCAGTCCCAGGGGTTTTCCTCAAGATAAATTTGCTCCAAATAACTAAGCTGGTCCAACACGTTGCTGACTGGTAGGTGCATGAAAACATTTTTCCGTAGGTTCAGTTTCATCAGTGGCACGTTCCGAAAAATATGGGCAGGGAGAGTGTTTAGTAGGTTGTTGTTTATGAAAAGAAGCTTCAGATTCGTCAAAGGGTTAAACGATCCAGCTTCAATCTCTCTGAGTAAATTGTACTCCAAATACAAGTATTCCAAGTTATGAAGGCCAAGAAACATGGTGGCAGAAACTCTCTCTATTCTGTTTCCATTGAGGTACAGCTTTCTCAGCTTGCTCAGACTCAGAAAGGTTTCATTGTCTATGTAGTTGATTTGGTTGTTTGCAAGATTGAGCAATTCCAACCTGTCAAATGTCACAAAATCATATTTCAAAAGTCTTTGAATCATATTCCCTGTTAAAACAAGTTTTGTGGGGCTTTGTTCAAGAATCCCCAGATCAGATATCCTTTGAATGCCTCGGTCCTCACAGTGCATTAAGAAACCTGCGCTAGGGTGACTGTGACAAGAGCACGTTGACACGCAAAATGTCCCCAGGCCATTCGCAGGTGTGGGGATCTTTGCGTCATCTTTTGCATTAGGAATCTGAACAACTTTGGTGGAGGGGGTGACAACCATATCTAGTGACTTGGAGGGCTCTTCAAGGTTGATGTCAGCATGGGAGGGGCAAAGAACATCCCGTTTTACCCTGACCAACGGGGTGCCTCGAAGATGATGAGGGCTGCTGCAAATCACCTCGCCAATAGATGACTGCGCTCGCATGTTCTCGATCCAGACCTTCAGATGTAAGATCTCACAGTCACACACCCAGGCATTGTCCTCCAGCAAGAGCTCCATAATGCGACCGATGTGTTCCAGGAAACCCACGTAGGGCAGTGTATGCAGTTTGTTCCCTCGCAGGTCCAAATGGGTCAGAGGCACGAAGCGGAAAATGTTGCCTGGAAGGAACTCAATGGAGTTGTCATTAAGGATCAGAACTTTAAGACGGATGAGCTTGCTGAAGGCTCCAGGCTCCACAACCTGGATAAAGTTTGTGTCGGCCTGAAGGTATTCCAGATTTACCAAGCCATGAAACGTGTCCTCCTTTAACATAACCAGGAAATTGCTGTTGATGTGAAGCTTCTTCAGTGATCCCAGTGAACTGAAGACCCCAGCTTCTAGCTCCTGTATGCTGTTGGCTCCCAGATGCAAGGTGACAGCATTCTGGAACACATGCATATCTTCTGCAAGTAACTCCACCAAATCATTTTTGTAGAGGTTTAGATGGAAAGGTGTATCTGCTGGCACTTCCACCTCAGAGATTCTGCTTATATTTCTCTCCTCGCAGTTCATGTATAACACTCCATCTTTGTCCTCACATGCACACAAAGATTCGCAAGCTCCACCATGTGAAACCTTGACCTCAGTGTCTCCAAAACCAACACCAGCAAAGAAGCAAATGAAAGCAATCCTGGCCAGCATTTTTCTGCTGTGTATCTGAAAAGACAACATGGGGGAGAGAAAGAAATATAATTACTAGGTGCAGTTATCACAAAAAATACTTCTTAGTACTGAAGTGTGAGAATTATTATAATGAAATAACCACAGCAAAAATGTGTTTTTTATAAGTGTAATTTTCTCTTTCAACAACATCGAATACATGTTTTCCCTCTAATAAAGTACACATTTTCATGACTGACTGCTAATAAAATTGTGGTGTTTTGTGTTTATTTTTCTGAAGCAGTAATTGGTACATAAAAACACTCTAAGTAACACTGGGTTAGTTCTGAATGGACATATAGAAGTAATTACATATAGAAAGTAAACATATTTTTATAACATATTTTTATTGCATCATCGATGCTGATGATCACATTCAGTACTCATGGAAATAACAAGGTCTCTGAAAATATTGGGATAATTAAACGGAAATAAACTTTGTAATGTAAATGAAAAATGTAAACCAGAAAATAAATTAGGCATCAAATAGGCTTAAAATAAATTTTTGTCTCATTTTATAAATTAAGCAATTGAACAGATATTTTGACCAGGTTATACACACACACACACACACGATCAGATAGATAGACAGACAGACAGACAGCAATCTCCTGTGGGTATCATTTCCAGTGGAAAACACAACCTCACAGAACACTTCTTTATAATGTCATTTACACGCGACAGTTCCAGATAAATGAACTGAAACATTTCAGAGTTCCTGAGAAACTATTGAGACTGAAACCATTTCTGATTGTATTGACAAAATCAAAGGCTGAGGTCCAATGTGCCACGACACCCACAGGCTGTGTGTGCTGACAGCTGGAAGCAAACACAGTGTGAGACGACCGAGACGCCTTTGCTTTGGACTCTTGGGGACTCGGGTGGAACACCAGTGAGGGAAAGCAGGGGGGCATAAATAAAATTAGATTAAAAGAATAAAAAAACTGTGGAGAAAATAAGTGCTCGCATGTCACACTGGATGACAGAAGAGAAGAGAAAAAACAGACCCTATTTTTAGCAACCGTGAATTTGTGGTCCATTAGCAGCTAGTGAAGCCTATATATTGTGCTCTCATGCATTAAAACAGGGTCTAATGTCTACCTACTTAACTTCCTATTCACACACACATGTACACTTAAGATCATATATAGAGAGAGAGCTCATCATGCAGACTTCCCCCACACTGCCTGTCGTCACTGCAAACTCTCTGAACACAAGTCTTTGCTTTTTCTCCTTGCAGTAGCCCGAAGGACAGAGAATCTCATAGGAACGAAGAAAAGCACCAGTAAGATCTCTTCAATATCTCATTTATTTCTTCTTCACACCAATGACATTAAATAAAAACTGACACTTTTCCAACTTAACCAGGCGCTGCAATGTGTGCATTTAAATGAAGCTCTTTTCAGCAGGGCTGGCTGTAGGGTTATGTGTCCTGGCCCCTGTGGTGAAGGGCCCCATTAAACATGTCTTAACACTGCTGGGGTCAAGCTTATCATTTAGTGTTGGACCCCTGGAATTTCAGCAGTGACTATTTAGCACAACACACACTTTTCTATTTTAAGGACTGTTACAAATAAACAATGACCTATGGATGCAATTTATCCTTAGTTTTCCCCAAAGATCTCCAAAAATTCTCCTCAAATTTCTCCAAGAGCAAATTAATTGAGTTGCTACCTGCATTAATTTTACAGCTAGTTCATCTCTCTGTATGTCACCAATGGTCTCATTTCTATGTATTTTAGTCTTCTGAAACAAAGCAGATACTCACATCCAGCATAACTGAGGACTAAATAAAGCCTCCTAAAGTACGAGCAAGCAAACTCGTGCAATAAAATTTTCCTCAGGGATGCAAAATCCTTTTTGGCCTATATAGCAAACAAACTGAGAAGCGTGACACGGCCTCCTTGAAATTTAAGACAACTACTAGCCTGGTTACTTGGTTATGATAGTCAAGCTGACCCATGCCACTTCTGCCCCTGTTAGCAGGGGTTACACATTTGGCAGACAGATATATATAATATATGTGCAAAGTTTTGCAAGCAAAGACTTCCAAAGAAAAATAATACTCAATAGAGGTAATACTCTTTAGGGTATGACTGCAGCGGACTTGTTTCTGTCCGAGTCCCTCACATATCTGTAACAGTGGAATTATATTGCATACTGCTTACCTCAACTATCTAATCCTGGCCTCACAACAGCCTTTGTTTTGAAGCAATGCAATTTTTCTTTGCAAGGCCCCATATGTGCTACACTGCAATCCTGAATCCCAATTGCTCGCAGGCCCACAGAAACATGAAACATGAAAATCTCTTCACACTGTTGCCAGGCAGGTAGAACACAGCCGTGAAAAGTTTGCAAACTGCAAGATAGAAGCATTATTCTCTGGGTCATTTTAAAACTCATTTGCATCCTAGTAGAAACTCGTGTCACTCCTGAAGGCTTCTGTGGTGTAGGGTAACGTCTTTGAAAGGGGAGTTATATTTGATCCAGTCCCCAGAGAACTATTGTTTGTAGACAGCGGACATTGTCTTGCTTGAGCAGGTTGAGAAAATGGCCACTCACTAAGACTCCAGACTAGGGGCTGATCATACATTATTTATCTTATCAGTAATGAAACGCCACCAGAACAAGGTTGGCCAATGAAGCGTGCCGATCAATGCCCGTGGCCTTGTCACATACCAGCAAATCCACTGCTAAACAACAACTGCAAAGTCACCTGTCATCTGCATAATCTGCTTATGAATGTGCTATTTAAAGGACAGGTATAAGTTTAAGTTGCCAGTCTTTCACAAGCATTGTCTGGGTTTCATGTATTCTGTGGAATTGGTGTCAAGTAATTCAGCACTCCAGCTTTGAGTGTGACAAACGTGACATTTTTACAGGAGTACACGGTTACGCTTGCTGCCTCATTCCAGGTAGAATCATTTAGATGTAACAAGCGCCCGTTATACTAGTATGTTGAAAATCAGGACATGCAGCCCCTGGACCGTTTAATATTCACAGCCAAGGTAACAGCACAAGGACCATTTTTATGACTTTTCTCAGTGTTGTAGTAGGTGACTGTCTCCTTCTAATCCAAACACAGTAAATATTTGATCTGACTTTATGCAGCAAATACCGACTCGTCTCCAAAAGTGTGCTGACTGACTAATTTGGAATGCTCTGCATAGGAAGCAGCTTGGAGCGTTAAACAAAAATCAATCCTCATGAAGTGCACACAAGACTTTTCTCACAACTGTTTAAAAAAATGTTTAAACAGTACTTGAAACAATACTTTAACAAGCATAAAAATACACAGCACACACATATTGTATGCTATTAAATGAATATATAGTATCGTACAGAACATTAAAGTATAGTATAGTTATATTAAATATTTCTCTAGCTTTATCTGCTATCTTTATGGATTCTTTTACTTGTTGCAATGCATTGTGGGAGTCAGTGCAACAGATACATGCAACACTGGTTTAGAATTTGGCTAAAACAAGGTATCTTACACAGCAATGTGCTTCCTACCTCCTGTTACAAGTTTGTATAGGGTGCGCACATGTGGTGTCTGAAAATGCTACCTACATAGGAAGCACACTTGGTTTTGCACAGCACCACTGCATTCTTTCTGTGCGCAGCACATCAGCCCTGTCTTCTGAAGTGACATGAATAAATGTGATTATCATAGCTGGGGGTAAAAAACTGTGATTCCAGTGGTGTGCAATGAAATGTTTTGCTAAACAAATGTGCCACAGTTATTTCACAGGAATTAACAGTTAGATCTACCGGATGAAGCCAAAGCTGTTCTGGGAAACAGACATCTGCAGAGAGCAGATGCACCTCTCCCCGCAAATCAACATCACAACAGGAAGTTGTTTCTCACTTTTTCTCCTTATGATTTTCCCCTTCACTGCAGCTTATTTGAACCCAACTCACACTATTACTGCTGTTCAAACGTAGAGCTAGTGATTTAAAACCTTGAGTTTCAATTTTGGCACGTAACCCGCAAGGCACCGCATCAGCTATAGACATGAAAGATACCTCATAGTGTGCGGCTTTGTTGAGGAGAGCTGTGCTAATATTTTTTAAGAAGACTTTCACTTGGCAGATAATTAAACTGGTGAAATAAAGAATCTTATACACTTACATTGAAGAAGTGACCCCAGCCATTTTGAGGGACTTTAATGTCACAGAGACTAGGAAGTGGGCTCCTTGGACATGGGGCAGTAAAAAAACACCCGGAAACACCCTAGCAACCGCCCTACTGCTGTCAGGGTTACAGATGTGACATAAGCAAACAGCAGTCACATTCACAAAATCTAATTTTGTGTTCCTCATTCAGTGTTATTGCTCGTGTTTAAGTACAAGATATAAATAATACACGGGTTGTTAAAAAGTTGATATAATTGCTTCGGTTATTGAAGCAAATGAAATGACATGACGGCAGCAGTGGGTCTAGCTGACATATCTTAAAAACAAAACACAGCGTTGTGCTTCCAGATGAATCACGAGAGCATTCACATCATTCGGCTCTGTGATTTCTGTTTTGCCCCGAGCGCATGAAACGATTGTGACTAATGAGATAAAAGCAGACGGTATAACCGTGATTGAATCATTTAATAAAACAATCACTTTCATCGGCTTCTCAACGGTTCCTCTTGTTCGGAGCTCTTCTTGGTCTCAGGTCCAAAACGTTTTGCATGAATGCAACTCTTGTACAATGTTAGCGTGCAAACAAAAGCACACGCCTCTGTTAAACATATTTAATGTGCGCTCTTGCGTTTCTCTGGCGGTAACCTCAGGACTCAAGAGGGCAGAGAGCTACTTTCAAATGTTACTGCCAAAAAAATCTGATATTTATTCAGGTAGTTAGCAATAAATACATTACTTTCAATTTTCTCACCAAGATTCTATCTGAAATATGGCTGCATTGTCAACCAGATACTAGTGTTAAATTATTTGTGATATTATCTTATGTGTGGCACAGTATCAATAATCATGGTTATTAATAGCACAGTTATTGTCAATACTGGTATATTGTGACAGCCCAATTTGCTTTGAAATGAAGCTCTGTGTCTCATGGTTAACCTGAAATAGACAACTGGCAGTAGATCTTAGTTTATCTACAGCGCCCCCTGTGGCAACACTGAGAACACAAGACACACTTTTATAGAAACAGTATAGCATAAGAAACTGGCTGTCAAACTTGATGTATCTAGATATCTGAATAAGTTTCTCTTTCTCCCCCAAGTGGATATTGATGTGCGTTTCCACAGTTTGGCCAGACAAACGGATCTCAATGTTATCCAGGCTGAATGAATCTGAATCTTCCAGCTGTCCAGTTGCAGTCCTCTAGAGAACTGCATGCATTTACAAGGCAAACAATTATTTCAGTCTAGAGAGAGAAGATCAATGATTGAATTTTCTCAGTGCTGTTTTCATCAACAGACAGTGTGTAAAAACACAGTGTGACTGCGACAGAGCTGAAACTTCTGCTATAGAAGAGTAAGGCACAAGTAAGGCGCCTTTCTTTTACTTTTTGAACTGATATTATAAAATAAGCCATTTAAAATGGTTGTAAAATAGCAAAGTGTCTATAATGTGGGGAATTGAGATGTTACTCAAACTGAACTTTTATTGGTTGATACTTCAATACAGTCATACCGTCCAGCCCTGATGATGTCATCTTCACAATTAAAAGGATTTCAACACATTAATTCCAAGGCAACCTTAAACAAACACAATCCTCTTTGTGTTACACCCCCACAAGTTTGTTTCTCATCTCAGGATTGTGTTTTAAACAGGTCAAGCTGGTGTACATTCTATTCCTCACGTGTTTCTCCTAAAATTATGTGGGAGAACTAAAACTAGACAATTCTTGAATTGTTGAAAGAATCTGATCATAAATGTTTTGTATAGAAATGCAGAGTTTGGTGTCTTGACAACCATGAGCACAGTTTGAGACATTAAAGATCTCGTCTTAAACTCACATCGAGACACGTGAGAAGCAAGACACAAAAAGTGTCTGTTTGTTCATGTTCATGGAGAAACAGTTGAGAGCAGTTTTCCTTCTCTCTTGGATAGCCTTATTTTACTTAGCTGATACGAAAAGCTTTAAGAAAGTCCTAGCCAGGTACCTAGAACCAAGAAGGCCTCTTGGCAAGATTCAATTCACTAGTGTTGTTTGTCTGAGTGTCAAGAACATAACAGGGAGGGACCTACGGTAAACTGCTGCAGGTTACCGTGTGCTGCATAGCCCACCGTGGCCCTTAGCATCCAGAGCAGGGGAACAAGAGATGGAGAGATGGAGTGAAAACAGAGTATAAACTGGGCTTGGGGCAAAGCAATGAACGAATCAGTGATGCTCCATTTTACCCTGCACAAATCCATGAGCTAGTGCAGATGGCCCTTCATGTGTCTGTGGCACTACACAGCAAATAATGTTCTTGGCCCGGGGAGACGCCATGACACCCACATATAAGAACAGAGATGAGAGGCAAAACCCTCAGTGATGTCACGGTAGAGCTGATGACCTCACCCACTCACTGAGGCACATGACAGTGTGAAGGGTACAACCTCCACTCTTAATATAAAATACAGGTGAATCTCAAGACAACCGGTCAAAAACATAAATGTGTCTTATAAATATGACATAAATGTGTCATATTTCACCCCATGTTCAAAAATATACCCTTCCATTTTTATTAATACAATCAATCAATAAATTACAAACTACTGATTGTTGATTTAAATAAGAAACTCACTTTAAAAAAACCTGTTATATAGTAAAAAATAATGGTGTGAATCTAATGGAAATCTCAAGTGAGAATAACAGTCTCAAAACATCCACAGGCGTAATAAGAATGAAGATCAAAATTTCACATTGCAAACAGTTTCAACGCAATTAAATGACTTTATTTTGGCCTCTCAGAGATGCAGATGATGCATGTGTTAATAATAATAAAGACAGTAATTTGGAAACGACTCTCTTATCTCCCTCAAATACTTTAACTGTTCCCCTGATCTAGACCAGAACCCTGCAGACTAATGTTACTGATGCTTGTGCATTACAGAGCAGACATGCACAAACCTGATACTCCAGCATTAAACATGTTCTTAAGGATAATAAACCTGAGGTTCCAAACAGAACATGACGGTTACAGATATTTGCCTTTAAGAACCAACTGTCTTAACTGCCTCACATAATTGACATAATTATATTAAAATATATGAATTCACCTATTTTAAACAAATCAGCATAATCAGTAATGATTTACTATGGACGCTACACAGATAAGGGCATCTGTTTAAACTATAGTTCTCCTAAAACATTAAATTAAGATCCGTGTTTGTGTGCGTGGGTCTGTTGTGTATGTATGTCTTGTGTTTGTGTGTGTGTGTGTGTGTGTGTGTGTGTGGGTCTTGTATGTGTGTGTTTTGAAGGCGAGCATCTGTGGTGCAGACGGCAACAGAACACAGCGCTTTCTACAGTGAAGTCAGCGGAGTGTCATTTACAGAGATAGAATTTACAGTGAATGAATTAGTCAAATCGAGCTTATTAAGGTGTCTGTGAGATCACAGGAGACTAAAGGGTCATTTGGCAAAGCCTACTGTACTTTTTCATCAAAGACTCCAGAATATCAAAGAAGACGCGATATAAACTAAGCAGATCCATAACCATAACAGTTTGGATAAGAAACAAGTGTAGAGCATCTTATATCTGACTGTGATATATCTGTTCTTTCCCGCTCGTAAATGCCTTTTCAATCTATATATCGCAATGACAGGACGACATCTGCCCCTATGCTAATTATTTGTTCACTGGAGATCCCACATAAATTCACCCAGAGCGCAAAGAAAAGGTGTTTGAAAGACACACAGACACAAAAGTACCGAAAACAATAACGATGACAATCTTTTTGGATTGGCTAAATATGCCGTTATTAAGCCACTCTTACCTAAATTACGCAGCGCAGAAGTCTTTATAGGTATAGTCCACTTGGCCAAGTTATGTGCGCTTTGTGAATCAAACAAAACCTCCCAGTTTCGCAGCAAGCACGCTACGCCCGGACCCTTTCGGCTTCTCAAAAGGGTTCGCTGGCACGCAAGATCCCACCGCGGAAAACGACCGCATGGAAAAAGTACGGGTCCAACTTGCCCTCAGCTGTCCATTGCGCGATGATTTATTTACCGTCCAGTCGGGGGTTTGTCAATAATGTTGCGCCCTCATCACTGAGTGTCAGGATCTCAACTCAGGCGATGGAGAAAAAAAGTCCGCAATTGAAATTCAGCAGCGGTGATGTCCGCTTCCCCTTGGAGCGCGGCTGACCCCCGCGGTTAGAAGCTATAAGCAGACTTCAGCGTCTCGATCTTGTACTGGAGCACCGCTTCACTGGAGCTCCTCCCTCCGTACAGTGAAACGGGCTCTCGTGACTCACTCACGGGCAGGAGAGAGAGGAGATGAGACCTGAATCGAGCTTTGCGCACGGTGGTCAATACCGACGTCTGCGGGCGCGTACCAGTATGATTACACGGATGCTCACCACAATTAATGTTACATAACACATGACACATTAAATGTTAAATAAATACTCTCAAACATTAGCGTTTAGATTATAATCTCTACCCTGTACAAAGATCAAACTGGAAATCTTTAAACGGAATATTTTAATGTAATCTTTGAAGCACACTAGAATCTGTTTAGAACGTCCTCAAATCACGATGAGATGTGTCAGGGTTCACTCACTGTCAGGGTTCACTCACACCTGTGGAGACAATCTGTCAAAAGTACAGCGCAGGCCTAAATTTTGGGTGATGTAAAGACCTCTGTTAATTTATTTGTTTGGGCATGTACAATAATTTCACAAGCGTTAACAAAATGTGTGAAACTCGTATCACATAAAGCCACCTGCAAACACCTGCATTCAGATTACATTAATATTGCATTTACAGTAGATTAAAGGTGTTGATATTGTAGTTATGATGTGTACAGATTGCTTTTAAAACGACATACTAAAACAGTATCAAAAAGTGAGTGTCATCTTTCTGTTGATACAAACACTTGTTTTGTTTTTTATGACTGACATACCAGCTGGACGGCCAAGATCACGCAAACCTCATCATGAGTCATATAACATGGAAATACCTGTCTTGAAATCATGACACATAACTGAAACCACCATTCAACAAATCAATATTCAACATTTGAAGGTAATTGTATTTAACTATCACTAATCTGTGATTAATTAACAATACCAGGTGATTTTTCTGTCATGTATTTCAGTGAAAACAAGCAGTGACAGAGTACAGATTCCTTTATTTTTGGTTCATTTGTGTGGTTTCAGGTACTGCACACGCCCCTCGGCAGCCCACACCTGTTCTGTGCACATTACGTAAGTCATGTACACCCACGTCAGAGCGATAACGCTGGAGTCAACATTCACATATTCTTCCAGGTGCTTACACATGTCAACAGAACACAGTCACGAGAACACAAACCACAAGCTTCTGATGAAGACAAGAAAACAGACGTTTGAAAACAAGATGCGACTGAAATCAATAAACAGAAGCACTGCTGGGGTCCTTTTGCTCTAACCAAACTGCTGAGTTTATAAATTTGCTAACAATACTATATTTCATTTATGATCAAAAGAGTAATGCAAAAGAATGGTCTGCTTTTGATCAGCTCTTATAAAATAATATAAAAACATGAAACTATATTGCATTTTGCGTTCTAATTTAAAAGCAGATTGTGCTAGATTGAAAATACTAGATTGTCCCCAAAATGTGCAGCGTCTACACACTCAAGACATACAGTACGTACAGTAGAAGAACGTCAGTGGTGTAGACCTGCACAGAAACTCTCACACGAGTGTGGCCACTGTATATATTAGAATTGTAAAGTAACTGTATTCTGCTGTGTGGAGTTCTGGCACGTGGAGTTTATACTGAATACTGCGTCTCTGTAGAGCCTCTTCAGGCAGCAGTTTTCTGAGGTAATTAATGCTGAGTGCAGACACACTCAGCTCATTACTGGACCTAAACACACGCGATGGTAACTTTTTTTTAAAACTGCTATAATGATTGTATACAGATGAGGTAGAACACAAGCATGTTATACTATCAAAAATGCAGACAGAGAGCTCTCTCCATATATATACATATGTGTGTGTGTCTATGACATATGCTTCTATATCTTTTAAGATATAGCATCTTGTTTTGAAGACAGCATTGCATGTACCTTTTACTGTAAAAACGATGTCATAATGTTATCTGCTTTATATGTGGAGTTTTAAGGGGTCACATGAGGTTCCATGTCAGGCAGGATGTCGCGCTGTAACACACGAATGCTGTTAAGATGCTTCATTTAGACCTTGGACAACAAGTCATCTCCTGAGATATTCGAACAGAGCCGCTGTGTGATCTTCTAAGCTATGCTGCCTCACAGAAACCACAGTTAGCCTCTCGAACCAAATAAATGAGCAATTCTCCCATAGCTTTGAAGTCAAGAACAAACAGAAGCTATAAACTTGAAATACCTGGATGCTATTCAGGTTTGTTTGTTTGTTACCCGGGGCTTGTGCGGTACCGTCTTTTGTTATTACTCTACATTCCAAAATCATTTTTAAGCACTGGACTCAGGTGCGAACATTTCTTCCCTGCATAGCCACATCTGTACCGCAACACAATAAATTGAGTTGTTGTCAGAGAAACAGACAACAAACATGTGATCGCAGGATAAAATGACAGCTCGTCAAACAAACGATGTTTACATGTGCATGCGATTATATCAGAGGGCAAACATGGTGCTGCTGTGAGGTCAAACATAACCATCCTCAGCTATTTAACCTGCGTTTGATTAAACATCTGGAACAAAAGACAGTGGCGTAATGGTTTGTGTATTTGCCTGGAGGAGCACTAAACACAATGCTTATAAAACTAATACAGCACCTGCTGCTTTGGGCTTACAAATTATCAAGACAAAAAGTGAAAGACGTGTGGTATCATTTACAGTCAGTCATTTATATTTACTGTGACGCATCCAATCAACACAGCTACATTTTATAGACAATAAAATCTAAAAAGGCATAAAATTTTATAGAATAATCATAAAATGTTTATTTAAAAGAGCTGCTAATGAGTGTTTTGTTTATATTCCTCAAACAATGACTATAAACAATTCTACTCTGAAATCTGTTTTTATTACAAATATTAAACATTTGGAGAGACTGGGGACACAAGGTTGTCACAAGGCCTCAGCAAGTCAAATGTTTGATTACACAAATGTATGCTTTTCTAGAACTAAGCACCTTGTTCACACGGCCCTCTTAAAACAAGCAAGCTAACACACGCAACCTGTGTTATTTTGTGTGTTTGGGAAAAGCACACGCGTGGTGACTTAGCGTGTGATTACCTGCTTCTCTGTGACATTTAGGGTGAGAAAGTTCATAACTGTGTATCGTTCTAACAGTTACCATGAAAAAACAGTAAAGCATTCCAGAGAGATTCTGTAAATACCAGCAGTTCTAAAACGTATCTCATCCAATCAGATTCAACGACTGGAACTAACTGTTGGGTAAATAAATAAATAACAAACATATGCTGCATGTCGTTTATAAGACTCAAAATAGTACAGATTGTGTGCACTAGCTCACTCGCTCTGTGGGAAAGCGATAATTGATGAAATTAGGATTTATGCTTGTTTTCTGGCTCTGTGAATATTACTTTTCAATAATGTGTCCCAAAAACCCTGGAGTGTAACAGCATGCAGATTTAACAGAGAAACTGCATGTTGCACAAGAGTAAGAAGACGGTACAGTAAAACTATAAAACAATAATAATAATAATAACAATAATAAATCAAAAATAATAAATACTGTATGGGTATAATACTGTACTCTATCAGCAGTATATATAGCATTTATAGTTTTGCACACTCACGAGTGTGATTAGAGGACAAGTTATCATGAGGACACACACACTTTACCTGAGGTGCCAACAAATACCACAGCATGTGTTCTGACATGTTTAAACAGAGACGTACAAACAGTTGTCAGAACAAAGACACAACACTTATCAAAGTGAACAGAGAGAGGTTCACTAGAAGGTTGGTATGAAGTATGATGTTTTTCTCGTTCTTGGTGTACTTAAAATGTCACCGACACCACTAAGTAAACAACAATTGCGCACGGTAACGCATTGCATGCAACAAGCGTTACCACCGGCCTGTGAAACCTGCGTTTCTCTCTCGCTGTGTGCCGAATGTTTAATCTGTAGCTGAACGCATAATCAATTTAGACAAACCACTGAATACATTAACGTGTGAGGGGGGAGGAATGTGCAAAACTCTGTGAAAGACAGCTGAAATTTCCAGAACTATCTACAGATTTAAGGGGCCTCGCAAAGAAAAATCAGACATTTGATCTGTTTAATCTTACAGATTATAATAAGATCAAATGAAGACTTTTGTGTAGGTCTCCTGACCCTTAGTCATGAAAACCACCACACAAACAACTTCTCAGTAATTTCATTTAAACCTTTTTTTCATTGATGCATAATCCTTTGTGACATTTCACACATATCAGCTGTTTTATAACTGCCCTTGAAAAAATGCCTGATTATTAGTACTTTTAATATGTGTGATCTAGTTCTGCTGTTTTTACTGAATTTCCAATACTTTCTGTATTCCAGTTATTATTATCAACTGTGCATGCAGAATAACTTTGTGCATTGGAATAATTAAATTGAAATTTAAATAAAATAGAGCATTTACAAATTTGATTGTTGTTACACAAAAAAACAGACATTTTTTATTGTTTACAGTAACATTTTTGTGATACTTTTTGTGATATTTTGTGATCATCTTCTTCAACATGGCTTTGTGTTTTGCTCATAAACCCCCATTTAACACACCTGACTGACGGCTCTTGTGCAGGTTTACAATCTTTACAAATGACTTTGCATGCAGTAGGAACATTTTCCAGTATGATTATGAGTGTGACATCTTTGATCAATGCATTTAAGTTTGTGATAAACTCTCCCACTCATCTGTAGAACATCTTTATTAAACAAACACACCAGACAGAATTGCCACAGCGACCGTCTATGAAAAGTTAATGTGCCCCAAAACATGCCTAATTTGTAATTTTGGCGCACACAGTGGGTTATTTGTGCAGGCATTCAGCCCTTATTTCCTCCACAACAAAACACTTTTTTTTTTGTTCTATCATATTAACTAACATTTCACATTTCACTAAGACATTCTGAGTGGTGTTTGCCCATGCAAACCTAGCAGCATTAATATAAGGTTTCAGTGGTTTCTTACTAGCCCGAGTGAAATACAGCCCACCAAAAGTGTGTGTGTGTGATATTTTGGCTGCTAGCTATGGCTTCAATGTAAGAGTTTTTCTCAGCAGCTTTATTATCTGCCAGGCAAAAATCAATAGGTCTGGTCACTCAGAAAAGTAATAGCACACATCTGAATGAGTTGCACGGGTGGTATCACTGATGTCCATAGCACAAATAATGATAAATTATGAAAAAATGTTCTAAAATCATAGGCGGAGTTTAAGGGGGGCCGGGGGCCACTGTCCCCCCAGACCAGAGCCAATCAATTTAGTCAGAATGAATGAATGAATAAAAAAATATATTTTTTCACATTGTCTCATTTTATTTGTATTATCTTATTATTTAAATGAGTAAATTATGGCTAAATTAATTTTAATTGTTTTTTAAATCAGAGTTCGTGGTCTATGTCTATAATGTTAGATGTTTACTCCAAAAGGCCATTTTACCAGACTGCAATAAACGCCTTAACTGTAGAAAATACTATAGTGTAGTAAGACACACAGTTTGTATTTTAAAAATTATTTTTACACTCGACATAATGTTACGCAATGACGTTTAAACGCACGCTTGAGCAGTGCTCAGGTGTCCAACGCGATTACGTCATAAGTGTGCTAATTAGCGTACGGCGTCTTCTAGCGACTTGCAGAACAGACTTGAGCTGTTTGTCATGAGAAAGTAATTGACAGCAGTGAGCAGATAGTTGCTGCAGTATTGTGTGAGACGCACATCTCTCATGTGCACCAGCAGAACGCCCAGTTGTGTGAATATTACGCCCAGTAAATCACCTGCGACGCGCTTCTGGAAACGTCAGGTAACAGCGCAGTTACGCGTCATTCTCGTCCTGCTCGTTTTAGCTACATGATCTGTTACGTTCGTGTTTTAGACCACGTTGTTGTGTTTGTTTAATTGTGTTTAATATTTAGTTAGGGTGACGTAAGAGCGTGTGTGCGTATGGAAGCAGGTGGCGTGCCAATCCATGTTATTGACCTGATGAATATGCAAATGAGGACGTTGACGACATCATCCCTCGTTAACCTCCGGGATGATAACTCGGGTTACAGTTATATGAACATACAGTTGTATGAACATACAGTTATGTGAAACATGAAAGATAA